>MJUU01049652.1:107859-117919 GCA_002080025.1 Modiolus philippinarum
AAACTTTACAGGAATAATGTTTGGAAGGTCCTTTACAAAGATTGCTCATTTCGTTTCGATCCGATAAAAAAAAATGGCTGCCAGTGCGGAACTTAGGTTTAACATTGGACCCTATGGGAAAATTCACATTTTCTTCTTCTCCTCTGAAACCACTGAAGCAAATGCAACCAAACTTTACAGGAATGATGTACTAAAGGTCCTTAACAAAGATTGCTCATTTCGTTCTGATCCAATAAAAAACATGGCCGCCAGCACGGAACATAGTTACGATTGGCCCTATGGGAAATTCACATTTTCATCTTCTCCTCTGAAACCACTGTAGCAAATTCAACCAAACTTTACAGGAATGATGTATGGAAGGTCCTTTATGATGATTGCTCATTTCATTCTGATCCGATAAAAAAACATGGCCGCCAGCGTGGAACTTAGGTTTAATATTGGACCCCATGGGAAAATTCACATTTTCTTCTTCTTCTCTGAAACCACGAAAGCAAATGTAACCAAACTTTACAGGAATGATATACTAAAGGTCCTCAACAAAGATTGCTCATTTCGTTCCGATCTGATAAAAAACATGGCCGCCACCGCAGAACTTAGGTTTAACATTTGACCCTTGGGAAAATTCACATTTTCTTCTTCTGCTCTGAAACCGCTGAAGCAAATTCAACCAAACTTTACAAGAAAGATGAACTGAAGGTCCCTAACAAAGATTGCTCATTTCATTCCGATCCAATAAAAAACATGGCCGCCAGCACAGAACATAGCTTATTTTGGACCCTATGGGAAATTCACATAAAAAACATGGCCACCATACAGAACATCGAAAACCCTGCTTCAGCATTTTGTCAGGTGAGCGATACAGGCTCAGTGTCTGAGCCTCTAGTTTAAAAATATATTGATGAAAACAGTTATTTTCAATAATGGAATTGCAAAAATATTGATTACAGTTTTGGTAAATTTCCTCAAATTCTTCAAGACCTCTTATTTTTTGGAATCATGTATGGCACGCAAAATTAACCATAACTGAGGTAAACCGGGTTTATCGCAGGAAAACTCGGTTTATCGGGTCGGTTATCCTGGTTTAGCTTAGAAAACCCCCATTACCAACCGGTAATGGTGGTTTTCAACATTTAATACATGTTAACTTCCGCTTCCAATGAGTTTTTATTGCTAAACCTACTTTTCCGGTCGGTAAAGTGGGTTTTCCTGTGCTAAATTAACAAAAACCTAGGAAAACCAGGTTTATCGGCCAGTAATCCTGGTTTACCACAACACAACCCCCATTACCTAGCGGTAATGTAAGTTTCCAAAATAAAATACATGTTAACCTCCGCTTCCTATGAGTTTTTATTGCTAAACCTACTTTACCGACCTGTAAAGTAAGTTTTACAGCGCGGAATTAACCAAAAGTAGGAAAACCAGGTTTATCGGTAGGTAAGTCTAGTTTACCGACCAAAACCCCAATTACCAATAAGCTTATATGATTGGCTAAAGAATTTTGGATGTAACCAATCAAAAAAAAAATAGATTTAGTATTGAAATCATTATTTGATTATTTTAATTATTTTTTATATCATTTTGTCTTTTTATTTATAAAAAGAGTATTTTGAGATTTAAATCTTGAAAAAAATAAATAGGAATTATTTTTCTGTATTATTGGAAAAAATATTTCATAATAATAAAGAATACAAAAAAAAGATGTAACTAATAAAAAAAAAAGATAAAAGAATGGAAAATTTTATTTTGAAATTCTTTCTGACATTTTATCTAATAATCAAAATTAGAAAAATATAGATCAAAAAATATTATTGAAAAAAAATGGATTTTAAGTAATAATATTTTATATTAGGAAATACATTTTTAATATTAAAATGCATTTCATTATAAAAAAGTAAGTCATATATTTTCTTTTAATTTGGGAAACATTTTTAAATATAAAAATGCACTTTAATGCAGTCAATCTACGTCATTCCATTGTTTATTTATATAATATATAATTAAAACTAATTTTTAATATAAAAAAATCGTAATATCAAATGGCCAGGTTTATTTTTTATAATTCAAATGAATTTCAATTATTAGAATTTATTAAATATACCTCTATTTATGAAGGATATTACTCTTAGTACCTGTAAAATAAGTGATGTCTCACAGGTTAATTATATTTCTACGGACATGTATACAGGAAATGTCCTTTCAAAACAGAAGTTTTATTGCCCCCAATAAACTTTTGAATAGTAGAAATATAATTCTGTATCATTAAGTCAATATCAGAAACAGTTGGTCGAACGTATTTTGAATATTAAAGGTGTATCAATAAAAATGAAATAAATGAACAGATATTTTATATTTGAAATTCATTTTTAAAATGAACAGAAAATTTGTATTCTTTATTATTATAAAATATCTTTTTAGATAATACAGAAAAATATTTCTTTCTATTTTTTTCAAGATTTAAATCTCAAAAATATTCTTTTTATAAATAGATAGACAAGATGATATAAAAAAAATAATTAAAATAATCAAAAAATGATTTCAATACTAAATCTATTTTTTTTTGATTGGTTACATCCAAAATTCTTTAGCCAATCATATAAGCTATCCGGTAATGGGGGTTTTGGTTGGTAAACCAGGATTACGGATCGATAAACCTGGTTTTCCTACTTTGGTGAATTCCGCGCAGGAAAACCTACTTTACCGGTCGGTAAAGTAGGTTTAGCTTAAAAAACTCATAGGAAGCGAAGGTTAACATGTATTTATTTTCAAAAACCCCCATTACCGATAGCTAATTGGAGTTTTTTTTTAGGTAAACTAGGATTACCGGTCGATAAACCTGGTTTTCCTAGGTTTTGGTGAATTCCGCACAGGAAAACCTACTTTACCGACAGGTAAAGTAGGTTTGGCAATAAAAACTCATAGGAAGCGGAGGTTAACATGTATTTTATGTTGAAAACCCATATTACCGGTTGGTAATGGGGGTTTTCTGAGGTAAACCAGAATTACCGACCCGATAAACCGGGTTTTCCTGCGATAAACCCGGTTTACCTAAGTTTTGGTTAATTTTGCGTGCCATAATCATGCCTACCAACAATACCATTTTAAATGGATTTTGGTGAAAAGAGTCATTTTCAATACCTGAATTGCAAAAATATTTGTTTGAAATTTTGGTTAATGTCCTGGAACTATTAAAGATGAGTTATTTTTTGGAATACAGAAAATATATAAACGTTCGTATTGTCTCATTATAATGATACATTACTGAGCAGGCAAGACAAATGGTTCCAAAGAACCTTTACAAATTTTGTTCATAAGTAAACATGGAATAATTTCTGTATAAACTATGTCTTGGTGATGTTTTATGTATATTACTGGTAATTTCTTATTATAAGTTAACATGGAATAGTTTCTGTAAACTATGCCTCGGTGATGTTCTATGTATTTTACTGGTAATTTTTTTTCATAAGTTAATATAGAATAACCTCTGCATGCATCTTTGTCATTGCTTAATTTTTGTGTCACCTGCTGTAAGCAGAGCAGACACATAGGGTTTACTATATCTGTTCTCATCATCTTGCGTGGTATGTCGGGTTTTGAATCTGCAACCCTAAGTCTGATTCCAACCAATTTTCCAGGATATGTTGTTGACCTGGTCTGCAGCTGATCCTTAGAATTTTGATTTTACACAGAATCGATTTGGATTTTGAGTTCAGAAGTTAAAGAGGTTCTGAAGTTATCCCCTTTGAAACGTTGAAATTTTGCAATATTTTTGGGTTTCTGACTGGTATTTTTGGAATGAAATGATATACTGTCTTCAAACTTGGTATGTTACTTGTTTACCGCAAATCTCAAAGTTTGATTTTGGGTTCCGAGTCCAAGGGGGTCCTTTAGTTATGCCCCTTGAAACTTTGAAATTTTGCAAATTTTAGGGTTTCTGACTGATAGCTTGTGAATGAAATATCATAAGGATTTCAAACTACTATGCAAGTTAATCACCATATACAGCATAGGCCAAATATAGTTTTCGGTTTCAGAGGTTCACAGGGTTCTGGAGTTATGCTTCTTCCAACTTTGAAATTTTGTAGAGCGTGGCGGGATAATATGTAAATGTAATCAATTTTCCTCAAAAGTAATGGAATATACCAATTTTGGTCTGACCTGAAAGCAAGACATGAGTTTTACTTTCTGGCGGCATTGGCAGCAACAACAACAGCATGGGCGTTGTAAAAATTTTCTAAAACCCTTTTTATACGACCGCAAAAATTTTTGCGGTCGTCTATTAGTATGGTGCTGTCGTCGTCGTCGTCGTCGTTGTCGTCGTCGTCGTTGTTGTCGTTGTCGTTGTCGTCGTCTGAAGACACTTTAGTTTTTGGTCAATAACTTTAGTTCCAGTAGATCAATCCTTATGAAATTTCAACATAATGTTCTTTGGTACAAAAGGAAGGCATGGCTTAGTTTTGGTCATTGTGGCCCCACCCGTTTGTAAAAAAGGGGCCAAAAAGGGTTAAATTGAGTGTTTTCACATGTTTGTCTGTAGAATCTTTATTATTAATCGGATTTTGATGGGGTTTCTTTCAGTGTGCTCCTGAGGAAATTTCCAATCTGAACTATGCCAACGGATTTCACGTAGCATGTACCGCTCATGAGATAAATGGGGCCCAACAGGGGCAAATCTCCAAAAAAATAATTTTTTTTAAGTCCGATTTTGATGCAGTTTAATTAATGGAATCCTTGTGAAAAATTAATATGGCGCTCAGCTATTAGATTTTTGATAACTTGTTTCCTTTCCCAGCTATGAGGGGCCGAACGGGGCCAAAATTGCGAATTTGCAGATTATGTAGAATTTTTATTTTTCATCGGATTTAGATGGGATTTTTTTCTTTGGATTCCTCTTGATCTAAGCATTCAGTAGTATGCTAACGGATTTTGTGTAGGTCTTACCGTTTCCGAGCTACAAGGGGTCAAAGGGGCCAAAAATGCAATTTATCTAAATATTTATTTTTCATCGGATTTCAATGGGATTTTTTTCTTTGGATTCTTCTTGGTCTAAGCTTTCAGCAGTATGTTAACGGATTTTGTGTAGCTCTTACCGTTTCCGAGCTACAAGGGTCAAAGGGGCAAAAATTGCAATTTTTCTAAATATGTCAAATCTTTATTTTTCATTGGATTTCGATGGAATTTTTTTCTTTGAATTTCTATGGATGTAAAGTTTTAGTTGATAGTACATATTTTGCATAGCTCTTACATTTTTTTCATCAGTTAGTGATCAAAAAGGTTGAATTTTTCCCTATTTTGTTTCTAGCTAATAACTGTGTCGAGCTTCTTTTTGTGTCCATCTAATTATTTTGTCAAGCTCTTTACTGTGTCCACATTCACTTTAAACTACTTTTGTTGAAATTTCAGTGGTCGACATGCTGCGGTCGTATCATGCTGCGCTCTGCGTAGCCCTTTATTAATAACTTTTAAACTATAATACTTATACAAATGATCTTTGATCAATATATACCTTAGGTTATGTACTTTCCAGCATCTTATGTTTCAGGTGACCTTGACATTGTTTTCTTTGTTCATTGATTTCATGAATATTTGGGCTCAAGTCCTTTTCTCAGTAATTATAATATCTGGATCCACTGTTTTGTGTATTGATGTATTTTAATTGGCCCATGACAGTCTGCAAATTTTCCATTGATGCTCACCTCAATTGCATGGTTGAGTGACTTTGTGAAATTAAGGACATAGTTTTACAATCAAGTTGATTTCAGATGGTGGGCCTGGCCCATATTCATGCATGAACGATCACTTAAAGTTTGTTGCAAGCAGGTAGTACAACCTTTACAAATGGTCTTACACACTTGAAATGCAGACGTGTTTTGAGGAATACTTACTGATTTGCATTCAGATGGTGGCCCTGGTCCCTCAGTCATGCATGAATGATAACATAAAAAATTTTGCAAGGCAGTTGTAAACACAGTTAAAGACTTAGATTTTATTATAATGACTGCTGCAGTAGATCATTGTGCAAATTCAAGTGATGCATGGGGCATTGAGGCATATCCTGTTTCCACAGCTCATTTCGAAGTACATATTTTTTCATTGGATTGTTAATGGGATTTGGAACTTCAGATTCCTGTTGAAGTACTCTTTCAATAGTGTGTAGACTTAATTTCCACTAGTGGGTAGACTAATTTTGCATAGCTCTTTAAATATCTGAGCTATAAAGGAAAGGGGACCAAATTCTTGTTTTGTCTACGTATATTTTTTTCATCTGATTTAAATTGAGTTTGTTGTTGGATTCTTCATGAAGTCATTTCAGGAGATGCAAGTAAAAAGTTTCACTGAACTTTGTTCTTCAACACTAATCTATATATATACCCTGATTAATTTGCCTTTTTTATATCCTGCTGCACTTCATTTACCCTTTATTTGTGAAATTTTTGGTTCTTTGTGATTCGAATTTTAAGCTGACCGCTAAGTTGTACTGAGCAAGATGGGTACTTGACCAAATAATTGGCATGGGAAATTTATTGAAAACTTAATTACATATATATTTGATGCAATTGATTCACTATTTATTTTAGGATCAATGCCATCACAATTTTAATTTAATTGTTATCTTTGTTAACCTTAATGCATATGCATCAAGATTATTTTTTTATGCCCAGCCCAAGAATGTGGAAGGGATATGAAGTGTTACCCTTGTCTGTCTTACTGTCCATACGTCTAGTTAAGTTTTGCATTCAAGTACATTTCTCAGAAGAGGTAGAACATTACTAGTAGGCCAGTAGGTAGATATTTGATAGTACTACAGAGTTTAGTAGGTAGTTTGACCCTTTTACCTACATTTCATGCTTAAGTAACTTCTTCAGTTTTGTGTTAGTCCATTTCTAAACAACTATACATTAAAGGATAATGATATTTCATCAAAATTAATTACCTTGATGATTATTTCCCAAATCATTGACGTTTAGGTGGCTTTGAACTACATTTTTTGCTCCAGAGACTAGGGTTAAGTTTGTGTTAATGTCCATTTCTCGACAACTACACATTATAAGGCTATAATGTTTCATCAAATTAATGGCAGTGATGAGTACTACAAAATAATTAACAATGAGTTGGCTTTGACCTACATTTTAAGTTTCAGTGACCTTGGTTAAGTCTTATTCTCAATTACTTTGTATTGTAACATCATGATATTTCACTGTAACATTCATATAAAGGAGATCTGCCTAGTTCACCAACAGTAGGGTGTCAATGGCCTACATTTTATGATTGAAAGATTTTGGTTAGACTTTGTATTTCACCACATTTCAGCAACATGGAAATTATTTTATGAATGATTGACTTTGGTTTATCTTTTGCAATTAATTGATTGGCGGGGCATCAGTGTTTAACAGACACATTCTATAGTTTAAATAAATTTTGCTTTTTTATATCACAAAATTTCATTGCATTCATTTGTTATTATAAGTTTAATATTATATTGTATGCAATAATGAGAGATTTGTACTTTCTAGTATGGACTAATATAAATGATTAAATATTTTGTTTTTCTCAGTTTGTGATATGATATGCATATAGATCTTATTCACAGATTCAATAATAACATTGAAATGATATGGAGTAAATGCACACGAGGCAAAATTCTGCGAATACATGATATAAACAAGCAATGGAACAACGGTTTTATTGTTGTCCTTCATCTTGAAGTCACCACAAGGCCTTCAACAATGAACTACCCTTATACCTCATAGTAAGTTGAAGACGAGCCCCTAGCACCGGTTTCAGCGGAATCCATTGCTAAATGTCGATTCATTCATGTAATATCCTTTTTGTCTTGAATGTGGGGTTGTTAACAAACATTCGATAAAGATTTTTATTTCAATAAACCTGTTAAGTTATGCCAAGATTCCTTGTTGTTTTTAAAAGTTGGGTTATTGTGTCAATTTCGGTTAGCAGATCTATTAAAGAATGAATCTTCATTTATCCAACCTTTGATGAAAAGTCTATGAAATTGTTTATAGTTAGGTTGATTGATTGATTGAATATTGTTTAACGTCTACTCAGCAATATTTCAGCTATATCAAGACGAGAACAAGTTTGTTGATAAATAATCACTTTGGGCTATGGAAATGGCCATGGGACGGGAAATTCTGACTGCCACTGGAAAAGTAGGGTGAAATCGTCAAGGGCGGGGAATTTAGCCTTGTAGCCGATCACCTACGGACCACCCCAAAGAGAGCTTGCTACAAGGGTTCTTTAACGTGCAGGAAGCGTGGCATTTCTTCCAACACGTGGACCTGAGTTTACATCCCATCCCAAAGATGGGTTGTGTATTTATTAATCCCGCACAACCACGGAATTGGTCCTATTTCTATATCCCGGGGTTCCCTCGGGGTCCTCTGTTAGGATGGCTCATACTCCAAGCTCAGAGGATGCTGCGGGCCTATTCTTCAGCCGGGACCGCGCACGGCGGTTTATAGTTAGGAGCTGTAGAAAATAGAGCTAAACATTCCTCCCAGTTATGGTGAATTATGCATGATACTGACTTAGTGATTCATTCCTTACAATTATTGAAGTCTGTTTAATCAGTGAGCTTAATAACTATCAGAAACCATATCACTGAAAACATTTTTGGACCAACCATCCAGTTGTACAGTAAAAAAAAGTGTTTCATTAAATATTGGACCATACTTGTTAAAACGTCCTTGTATACTACACAAAACTTGTTAAATTAAAGACGACATCAGAGAGGAATAAACTATAAGGTAGGTGTCTACTGGATATTTCTAGAGTTATATCCATTCGTTTGATGTTTTAGCGCTTTATTTCGAATATTTGGTACTGAGTAGTTTCTGACTAATTTAGGATGAAGGCTTCCCATATTCTTTTGAAAAACTTACGAGAAGATACTCAGCATAACAAAATTGACTGTTTATTCTGCTACACGGTTTTTAGCTCACCTGGCTATGCCAGGGTGAGCTTTTGCCATCACTTGGCATCCGTTCTCCGTCGTCCGTCCGTCCATCCGTCGTAAAGATCTTCTCCTCTAAAACCACTGGGCCAATTGGAACCAAACTTGGGCACAATAGTCCTTGGGTGGTCCCCTTTTAAAAATTGTATCCGGCATGTCGGTACCTAATCCAAGATGGCCGCCTGCGGGGAACAGTTTTAACATTGGTACCTATGGAAAAGACATTCAAAGATCTTCTCAGAAACTACAAGTCCAATTATAACCAAACTTAGACACAATGGTCCTTAGATGGTCCCTTCCGAAAAAGGTATCCAACAGGTCCGTACCTTATCCAAGATGGCCGCCAGCGGGGAACATAGTTTTAACATTGGACCCTATGGGAAACTGCATTCAAAGATCCTCCTCCGAAACTACCAGTCCAGTTATAACCAAACTTAGTCACAATGGTCCTTAGAAGGTCCCATCCAAAAATATATATCTGGCAGGTCCATACCTCATCCAAGATTGCCACCATCTGGAACATAGTTTTTACATTGGCCCTATTGATTTTAAGGGGAACCTCTGTCCAAATTTTTGAATTTTTATATGAATTGTGGTATGAATGTTTAAATTTTAGCATTATGTATTACCTGCATTATAAGGGGAACCCCTGCCCAAATTTTTTGTCCCCCGCCTTTCGCGAAAGCGGGGGACTAAAGAATTCGCCTTTCCGTCATTCCGTCATTCCGGATTTCGTTTCCGGATGATAACTTGAGTATCCCTTGCCCGATTGAAACAAAACTTATACAGATGGAAGGAATAGGGAAGGGCAAGAACCCTATTGATTTTGGGGTCAGTAGGTCAAAGGTCAAGGTCACAATTTCTAAAAATAGAATTTATTGCACCAAAATTTGGTCCGTGTGGGAAATTTTTATTTTTCATCCGATTTCGATGGGATTTTTTCCATTAGATTCCTCTCAATGAATGCTTTTATACATATGTCAACAGATTTCTGGTATCTCTTGGTCAAAGGTGTTGGGGGTGGGGGTTTCCGGATGTCGTTTCCGGATGATAACTTGAGTATCCCTTGCCCGATTGAAACAAAACTTATAC
>MJUU01049653.1:0-15070 GCA_002080025.1 Modiolus philippinarum
CCCCCCCCCCCCCCCCATGTGGCTGAAATACAATTATATTTATGTGACATAATTCTATGACCGACAGAAAGTCAGAATACAAAGAGAACATGTGTCAGCATAAAATCTACTGGTCGGACGAGCGACTGCTGGGAACTGTTCCAGTATTTTTAGGACAGGATGACTATTTATGTTGTAAAAGATTTATGAATTTGTATGTCATTGTATTGTTTATATTTTGCTTTAACCCGTTAGGGTTTATTTGTGCAAATAAAGTTATATATAAAGGTATCTTAGTCTAAGTCAGATCTGAGGATTTGTCCGATATCACATTTCCACTGACTTACTTCCCTTGGAGTGAAAATTTCAAAGACCGGAAACAAATACGGTAACTGGCAAATCACCTTTTTACCCCTATCATGGGGCGAGACAGAGAAAAATACGAACACACAAATGACTGAATAATTGCTTAATATTGGAATTGGAATAGGTGACATGTCTTATTCTAGACGTTTCTTGGTCATATTTGTATCTTTTGTTTCGCGGTAAGGCACGGACCATTCGATTTTCAGGGTCCTTGGATTTTTACCCGAGTCGGAAAATATATTTTCTTCTATATCCTATACTAAGAAATTTTGTTGAGCAAAGCTTTTTTTTAAAGGACAAAGTCAGAGCCAGATTATTTTTTTCAACCCAGGTGCTGGTCATAAATTTTTTTTCTAAAAAATACCCCCCCCCCCGAAAATCAAATGGTCCGTGCCTAATATGTGGGTTGCTCCATTCGTTTTAACATCTCAAACATGAGCATTAACCAGTTAAGTGACTATACACCTTTTTCAAGGGCTAAGGACAGACAAGATACAAAGTAATAGCTTGAAAAAAGTGAATTGTTTATACCAAGTTTTTGAATTTATATCTATATTCAATTTGGTATATGTAGTAAAGGTCCCGTTTGTCGCGCATGCACAGTAAGTAGTCATCAACTGTCTGATAGATAGCGAGATAAGAAGTTTAAGGTAGTCACTACCGTTGATTTCTTATATTTGGTCAGATATGCGGACTCCTCTATCCTGTTCTGTATCTAGACATGTAAAATATTTTAACAATAAACGCCCACTTATCATGTTATATTATAAAGCATGTACTTCAAAGGGACTTCGGACAAAATTTCAAAAAATTGGCATTACCCCTTCACTTGATTTTCAAGACTCATAAATTTCGATACAAAGCCTATGAAAAACATAGAAATAAATATTTCCCGCCAATTTTTTTTTGCTCGTATCTCAAAATCAAGTGCATAAATATACTATTTCATCTTTTTTTGTCAACTTGTCATTAAGTTCTACTAATTCAGAACAATTTTATGAAATTCTCATTACTTTCATTCAAAGTTGGCATTTATTTCCTAATATCCTTGTTATGTTAATAGTATACAGTAATCACCAAGTAAAGGCCTGAAAGGCTGGAGTACCTACTGATCTAGGTCTGGAGTAGCGACCATCCCTTTTCGTTTTTATCGACTTGTATCAAATCTGTTTTGCAGCTGCATAAGTATATTTCATTCTATGTCCTGTACTCGTTTTAAGCATTCGGTCAGATAATTTGTTGTTTAATGTCTGTATTATATTTCATTTAACATTTACACGATTTAATTTTTATAAACTAAAACAGAAGAAAATATATAAACTATTCTATCATTGCTGGTGATTTCCTTCATGAGTCAGAAAACTATAGAAATTGGAATTGCTCCGTTCGTTTGATAAAAGAAATTTAATTTCACGGAGTCTGTAATTGCTGTTATTCGACGCTTAGCTAAAGCAGAGGACTATGCAATATAGTTGGTCTGAACGTACGTATGTACGTTTGTAGGTAATGCTTACTGAAAGCTTAGTCACTATAAGAGGTACAAATTTTGAAACTTGTCATGATAGAAGAACATCATGTGGGGAGTGTGTGGAGGATTCGGAATATTTCTCATGCCCTGGGGAGATTTATGGACGAAAATGGATTTTCGCGTTATGCAATTTATTATTAAATCTTTCAGACTATGTGACCGAGGAAGCTGTCATTGGGCAAACCACTCACTTATAAAGGAAAATTTTATTAAAGTGATGAAAAATTTTTTGACCCCCGGGCATGGCCTTTCATGGGTAAAAAATACCAAAACGATTCCCCTGCACCTTTGATCAGAGAAACTTGTCAATAGGCACGTTACTAGTGTTATGGAAGATATTTTTGCCAAAAGTTTAGGAATTTTGAAATTTGCCCTCCATACGGTACAAAAGACGCAATTTCGTTTCGCATGCATTTCGACTTATCCAGTAATGGTCATAACTGTGTGAAGTATGTTTGCCTAGATTCTGAAACTTTGCATAAGAAATACATTATTTGAATCTTAGATAATAATGTTAGCAGACTAAACGTATGATTACTAGGGGCATGAACTGAGGGCACATTATTTGATTTTCAAATTGATGGTTGACAACTTTGTTCGCAGTGACCGTACTGGTGGGCAGTAATATTACGAAAGATTGCTTAATCTGTATCCATAGTTGTTTACTTTGTCTGCTCTAGTGGATAACTTCATAAAGAAAACTTATTCCATCTGTGTCGGTGCTGGCTGATATTTTTATAAAGCAAAGGACATTTGTTCAAACTGTGCTGGCAGTGTTGGACAGATCTAAAAAGGACGCTTGATTAAACTGTGTCTGCACTGATGGACAGAAGTATAAGAACTCTAATGGGCTAAGAATACTACCCAAAAACTTTGATTCAAATTGGTGAATATCGCTACTTCTGAGGCGGATTTTTGCGGCCTCTGTTTTAAAATGTTCACGTTGTCTGATCCTTTGTCTTTAGCATGTTTGGTGTGACAGTATAGACGTGTGTTTTTTTCCGTAAATGGTCATTTGAAGTGTAGGACGACCGTCTTAAGACGAGGTCGTTGGAACTCGTCTCAACTGGGTAAATGGCCATTTATCTTTATGAATCAACGCCAGTATTGGTGACGAGACATCACAAAAACGTGACGTAACATTGGAAAGTATGTTCAAAGGGATGGGTTCTTTGCTTCTTCATTAAAAATTTCGGAACATATTTTACGGAAGAAATAGCTACATACATTCATAAAAAATAACAAATCATGAAAGGAGGACCTTGATAACGTACACTTTCCAAAATCTCTATTACCCCGATTACTCAACAATGTTTTAGGTTAAAATTATTCTTACAGTGTAAAATTCGCTGGGATTTTTTTCATGACTTTTTTTTTCGAAAAGCAGTAAATTTATTGTATAGATTTTTCAGATAAAACATTTATAAACTTTAATGTAATTTAACCTCTTTTTATGATTCCAGCAAATTACAAATTGAATGACATTTGATCCATTTATTTTTCTGTCAAACCTCTGTTGACCATTGACAGCTGTTAATAGGTCTTTAATTTCTAATCATTTGATCAATTACGTTAATAAGTTATCCTTTGTACAGAAGTTTCGGACAAGTGACATTTCGCTGTCCAATAAATCTTACACAAAGCACTGATATTTGTCCAAATTCTGTTTCAAAAACCGCATAATGTGGTTAAATATATTCAGAAAGATATATGTGCATCAACAATTGACAAATAAATGTTCCAAACAATCACGAAGTAATGACTCAAATATCTCACTACTTGAAATATACTCCAAAGTAAAAACGAGATCATGGGACGCTAAAAGTTGTGTTCTAATTAGCCCAGTTGTTTCAGAGGAAACATCCTTGAATGGTCTTTCCACAGCGTCCAATGTCTAACAATATTCCCTACAGCCCCAGTTTTGGATGAGGGATTAGCACAAGTAACAATCAGCGAATCGTAAGTAAGTCATGCCATGTTTGGTTTGATTTTCTAGTAGAACATCGGTGTATGCAATTCCCATATGGTTCAAATGTAAAACTATAAGTTATCCGCTTACGGCTATGTTGGATGTCCGATTGGCATTAGAGAAACAACACTTGATCAGCATCTCACGGATTAGCATCAAAATAACACCACTTGGTCAGCACCACATAATCCATTCAGAGGTTGACTGGCAAATAGATAGGAAAAAAGAAGGGAATAGGGGAATGTGTCAAAGAGACAACGACCCAAAGGGGAGTAATAACAACTCAAAGCCACCAAAAGATCTTCAATGAACGGTGAGGAAACCCCACACCCAACGGCAGGTCGGAGTTGGCCCCTAAATAAAGAGTAATCAAGATGTTTGCATTCCCCATAGGGTCCAATGTTTGGAAAAGGAAGGTAACCCCCAATTTTTAGCTGAGTGCGCCGTTGATGGCTATGTTGGAAAATGGATCGGCACAAAACTAAAACATTTGGTCATCACCTCATTAGCATCATTCATTCCAAGCTTGGTTCCAATTCATTCAATGGTTTTCAAGACGAACTTCTGTAAAGGGACGACGGACAACGGATGCAATTAGTTATGACAAAAGCTCACCCTTGCATAAAAAGTTCTGAAATTTTGTTATATCTCAACACCCTCACTACAAAAATGGTCATTTTGCAAAAGACATAATTTTATGCAAGTTTTTTCCTATTTGATAATATATTGTGAATGCATGACACATTCTGAATATATTTGATTATCCACCCTTCATAGTTCAGAGATACATAAAATAAATTTTATTCCTTTGGAAATACACTTCTTTTATACTCATCATCATCTGTTGTAAGCCGATTATCATATTCAGTTTTTTCTATCAAACGCCTCTCATGACCATGAACTTTTAATTTTTTGTAATATTTGGAAAAACTTAGACAAAAAGGTAAACTACCAGGATATTTTTCTCTGATCTCTCCACAAAACAAGGACATGCACAAAATCCTTAATATTACAAGAAACCAAAAAATTAAACTGGTTCCTTTATTCTGTAACTGATTTTTGTCTATGTGCTACCTACACATATATTAAACAGTACAAAATAATGTCAAAATCAGGAAAACTATCAGAACTTCTCTCCAAAACACAAAACATCTCTACAAACATAGGACCAAATCGCTGCAAAAAACACATCCTCGGTGAAAACTACGTCTACTGTGCTATTTATATGTTTTATTAACATTATTTCTATTTTCCTGCAAACAAACATATATACAAAGAGGATTCGAATCTACAATAAAAGAGAAGGATGAACAAAGATAACATATTTATTGTGTTTTGATTTGCAAACAAATATCACAAACTACCCGTTGCCGAAAATCAAGGTACTTATTGTGTAAATCTTGTTTACCCCTCTGTTCGAGTTTGTTTGTTTTTATGTTTAATATGTGCTGTCCAAGTACGAGTTTTAAGTTGTTCAAGAGTGTCGGCAGATCTATTGATTCTATAACGAACATTTATAACACCTAGATTTTTTACTTGACGTGGCTACTGTAAACATGGTTATTTTCGCGGGGAGGGGGGATATTCCGCGAATTGTCATACCCAAATCTTTCGAGTGGTTATAATATTCGCGAATCTTTAAAATTTGATTGTAAAACGTTTGTTATTAAAACTATTCGCGTGTTGGTTATATTCGCGTAAAATTTCCAGACGCGAAAATTACCCCAACGCGAAAATTTCAACGTTTACAGTATATTGTGGGGTATATTTGGTTGGCCACACCAGCATAAAAGATTTAAAAATTTCAAATATAGTCTGTATAATACAAGGTATTCTATGTAGCATTACTGACCATGAAAATATGCAAAACTTGTCACATATCATGGCTTATGGTCAATGTCTTTATACTGAAATTTTATTTTTAAGTGGATTGGCTGAAAATTGATCAATACACATGATAAATGTAAAATTGGCATATTTTCATGGTCATATTATAATTTCACCGATTTTTAAAGGATAATTTGAATTTTTGAAAACAAACAGCCCTTTGATATCTCATGCATTCCTAACAAAACATATTCCATATTACTGACGAAGGGTATATAGTTAATGTGCTTGTGAGTTACCAGCAAGCACCTGTTACCTGTTTATACTTAGAATTAGACTATTTTAGGTTGAAAAATTATGGTATTTCTGAGAGAAAAAAAAGGAATTTTATACACAGTAGCCCAGATTTTTAAATAATGCACATAAAAAAAGACTTTTTTATCACATTTTACATCCTTTATAGTACAGTTTATTTGTCTACTTTATTGAACAGTAACAAATATCTGCATTTCTTTCATAATTTTGCAGATTCTAGGAAAATTACATCTCTTCGGCTAAGTAATTCAAATTTCACGAAAATTCAAAATTTACAATTTGACAACTTATTTACTACTGGGTGGATTTAATGCTTCTTGTTTCCAAAATTATTGCCTAATTAAATTCAAAATAATAAAAATGTTTAGCACCTACATACACATGACTTGGATTATTTGTATATCTGGAGGTGCGAGGGGCCTTGCCACACAACTATTTCAACTTAGGTCTTAAAAATAAAAGAAAACTATATATTTGTGTTAAACAATGTCTTTTGACCTAAAACAAGTTGCATTTAGGGCATTTATTAGAAATTTAGTCGTTTAATATTTGTCGATCGGCTTATTGAAGAGGTAAGAAATTTCAGTTAGCGGCACAGCATATGGAGTCTTACCATTCAGTGAATTCTACCACAAGAACGGCGAACAAAGATATAAGTACATTGTTATAGGCAGAGAACAAGCATACTTTGTGAAATACGACTCAGAATCACAGAAAAAATATACAGAGGAAGAAGTGATTAAAATGTTAGAGTTTCTGATCGACAATATATTTGTCCAGTTTGGACTTGTTTTTTTCAACAGACTATCGAAATTCCAATGGGCACAAACTGTGCACCTCTTTTAGCCGATCTATTTCTCCACTCATATGAAGCTGAATTCATCGAAGGGCTTCTTCAAAATAAAGATAAAAAACTGGCCCAGTCCTTTAATTTCAGCTTCCGTTATATAGATGATATTTTATCACTAAACAATCCTCGCTTTGGTGATTTTCTTCATCTTATCAATCCAAAAGAGCTAGAAATTAAGAATACTACAGATACTTCCACAGCAGCCTCGTTCCTTGACCTTCATCTTGAAATTGACAAAAGAGGCACACTACAAACTAGGCTATATGACAAACGCGATGACTTCACTTTTCCAATAGTCAACTTCCCCTTTCTTTGTAGCAACATTCCAAAAGCACCAGCATACGGAGTTTACATCTCCCAACTCATTCGCTACTCAAGGGCCCGTGGTCGATAAGTGACTACCTTGGTAGAGCTCGGTTGCTTACAAATAGGCTACTTAAGCAAGGGTATGTTGTCCATAACTTGAGGTCATCACTACAGAAGTTTTACGGTCGACATCAGGATCTTGTGGACCGCTATGAGATATCTGTTTCCCAGATGACAACA
The DNA here is from genome assembly GCA_002080025.1 of Modiolus philippinarum. Lineage (NCBI taxonomy): Eukaryota > Metazoa > Mollusca > Bivalvia > Mytilida > Modiolidae > Modiolus > Modiolus philippinarum. The sequence goes on from MJUU01049653.1 coordinate 7,381, forward strand.
GATCTCTCTCTTTGCCACTAAAGTTTGATTTTCCTCTACCGGATTTGACTTTACCACCGGAGTTGACATGTTCAACACGGCGGGTGTCTTATAAGAAGCAGGAGATGCTTACTCTACCGGTGAACCTGATCTCACCCATGTTTTTTATTGGGTCCGTGGTGTTCATTTTTGTATATGTGCGTGTCTTCATTTTCTTTTCTGTGCCGTGCTCATGTTATGTCTTCGTTTCTTCGTTTTTCCGACGTTGCCATTGTCCTTGGATTATTCTTTTCAGACTGACGGTTCGGTTCTCACTTACTTTTCTCTTAAATCGTTCAACAGATTTCAATCAAACTCTCCAGATTTATTTAATCAAGAATAACCATTAAAAAAATCTCAGCCATTTTAATTAGATAAAGGGTCCCTTTAGGTATCATACTACCAACAGGATTTCATGTTAAAATTGTTCTATAAAACATAGAGTATGGATATTTCTATTGTATGAAGAAATAGTTCTTGCATTCAAATCTAATTGAACAACAAACCATTTGAATGCTGAACACTTAAGGCACCCGAAAATCTTCACTTTTTCATACAATTTTTAATAAATTTGTTTTTGTAAAAAGATGAAATAACCATTTCAAGGACTGATAGTAAAAGTCATGGTTAAATTTTGCTAGTTGTTTACTTCCAGTGGAGTACATTTTCTTTTTTAAAGGAAAGTTGCCCTCAGATCCTTTGTTGATGCTCATTATAAATTTGATTAATTAGATTAAAGGTTTCGCTTTGTTTGAAACGACAATAAATTTGTTATGACTATCAGAAAATAACCAATTTTACAGACAAAAAGGGCAATTAAAATCAATGGTGGAATGATACCTTTATAGATCAGGAATCCAGTCATTCAAGCCTACTCGATTTGATTCATCATTTCTACCTTCAGTTACAAGAAAGTTCTTTTACCGAATGTCTCGTATTAATCATTTAACAAATTATTAGCCGATTAATAAACACTTTACCAGTTGTGGTCGGATTATAGTGTTTGTGGCAAGGCTTCTCTTATGCTAATATAGTTCAGTTAAAGTTTATATTAGAGTATCCAAGATTTGGTTCTTTCAATTTAAAACATTCTATCTAACGTTGACCTCCTCCAAACTTCAATGATCTTCATAAATACTGAAATACCGAAATATTTTAAATCTTGTTCCTTTAGAGAGACACGTAAATGAAACATCAATGATTTTTACATTCTTCATATTAATTTTCTAAATACCGAAGTTACTTTAATTAAGTTTCTGCAAATAGACAAACACAAAATAAATATTGCTGAACTACCGCCTTAAGGTTGATGGACGTATCATGCCTTACTATTTCTTTTTATTGTAACTTCTAAAAAATTGAAATACAGTAAGCATCTTAATTATTAATGTCTAGAGATTGCTGTTTTAAAAAGATATGTAACGAAGACTTCCAGATAGCTTAGTTGAGTTTTGACCAGAAGAGACTAACGTAACAAAATATATGTCATATGGACGGTCTTATAAACAAACAGCCAGAATGACAGACAGAAAACGATAACTTTTGAGTATTTAATTACCAATACTGTAGGAATATGCGAAATGGTATTCCTAACAATAATATTGTTTTAACATGTATAACAATTTGTTCCGTAAGGGGTCATTATCAGGCCATAAAAGAATCTTTTTTGAAAGAATGGATATTTATCTTTTCCTACGTATTTCGACAAGTTTTCGAAACTTCAAACCATTTTGCTGAATCATATCAAAGGGGAGTAAAATAAAAAGTAACAACTCATTTGACAGTGAAATACTTCTATTATCTGGTCTCACGGACGAAGTTGCATTCTAAAATATCATGCTAACCTGAAAAACGAGAATGCACTGCTTTACCATTAGTTGATTCTCTGAATTTACTAAAAAAGCATTAAGTGAAAATTAAAAAACTAAATAAAACATCCATTTCCTAAAATCCTTCCACAGACATTTTTGAATGAAAAATAAAAAAAATCTTAATAACATGGGAAAAGCAGAAGGGAAAGGGGGAATGTGTCAAACAACGGCATTAGAATACCGAAGGAACAAAGGGGTGAAATTCACAAAAATCGAAGTCCAAAGACAGGGCAAAAACGAGAACACAGAAAACAATGACGTTAGACACAAAAGCAATGACGCCAGACAGACACAAAGCACAGAACCAGAAACCACAACATTCAGAACAAAGGCACTCACAGTGTGAACTCCAGTGAAACTGAGAGTGACATCAGGTGCTCCGGAAGGGTAAGCATGTCCTGCTCTTTTAACAGCACCCGTCACACTATGAGTGATTCAATCCGGGAAAATGTCAAAGTCGGTAGTCAAATCCGAGAAGACGTGAATCTAGCTGAAAATGTCCACTTTCATTTGGGATACTGACACGTCATATCTTTCAATGATGCTCTGGTGACGGCCATAGAATTTCTTGAGGGATGAAATAAACAAAGGTTGAACAAATCCCTGACTAAGCAGCTTTTGGGACAGTGTTTTTGCTCTGTTCAAAAAATCACTGTGCAAACTACAAGCTCGACAGTAACGGATCAACTGTGAAATGTACACTCCATAGGCTGGAGAAGTAGGTATATTGCTGCTGAGAAAGCGAAAGTTCACAATGGGGAAATTAAAATCATCACGCTTGTCATATAGCTTAGATTTCAAACGTCCATCTTCGTCAATATACAATAAAAGATCTAGGTACGAAGCTGAAGTAGGTGTTTCAGTTTTTTCTTTAATTTCAAGCTCATTTGGATAGATCTGATGTAAATAATCCTTAAATTTAGGATTAATAAGAGAAAGCACATCGTCTATGTAGCGGAAGCTGAAATTAAAGGACTGGGCTAAATGTTTTTGTTTTCTTTGAATAAGCCCTTGTAAAAACTTGGACTCGCACGAGTAAAGGAAAAGGTCAGCTAAAAGCGGCGAGACTTATTAGCTAATTTACATTGGACTACTGTAATTTCAAATAAGGACGTCAATTTAACAAGCCTTAATAACAAGGACAAAACTATCGTGGTCAATTTACCCATTATGTTTGCATTACATGATTATAATTTGTTTTAATCATTATTAGATTCGTTAAGTTTAACACGTGGTAAACCACATATATAGTGGTGAATTGGCGAAATTCAGATCACTTATCCTGTGACACATTCTTTGTTTTCTAAAGATGGTGTGGTCAAGCGCATTTTTCTTACTACTTTGTAACTCAGGTAGGACTTTTATAGACAACAAATATTCAATATCCATGCATTAGTCGGGTTTGGGGTATGATTAATTCTCTTAAGTTTTCAGGAAAATTTTATCAAATTATTTTTTCTCTTTAATAGACAAAAAGAAGGAAAACGGGGAATGAGTCAAAGAGACAACGCCCCAAAGGGGAGTAATAACAACTAAAAGCCACCATAAGATCTTCAATGAACGGTGAGGAAACCCCACACCCAACGGCAGGTCGGAGTCGGCCTTTGAATAAAGAGTAATCAAGTTCAGCTAAATAAACATCATCCTTTACTCCTATAGACATAAATTAAACTGACTAGAAAACAGATAAGACACAAAAATGCTTGTTTATGTTTGTCTTTTGTATTTTTATTGTGGGTTTTTTTCTTGTGTAGTTCCTATTTACTTTCTGGCATGTGGCTATGTTTTTCGGCCATTGTAGGTGTTTCCTGTTATCATTTTTATTCCATTTTAATGAATTTCCTGACTTAGGACAGGCGCAAACCTGCTGCGGCGAAGTTAAACTAGTTTATTTTCCGAATAACCAATAACTCCTTTTGGAAAATATCTTTATACTTAATAGATTAATAGCCTGCCCCTCCACTGAAAGTCAAAAAGATTTTTTACTCATGAAAAACTTTCCTTTATTCAACATTGAAAGGATATAGAGTAAATGCACATGAGATGAAGTCTCTACGAATTTGGTATAACCGAACAATGGAACTAGACTTTTATTTTTGCTCTACATCTTGATGTAATCAATAGGCCTACGACATTTTACTTTGCACATACCTTACAGTTAGACCAAGACGGCCCGTGGAACCAGCATGAGTGGAATATATTGGTAGATGTCGAACAACGCTTCATCCATGTTTTCATGGATAGATGTGGATTCGTCACCAAGCATTAATTTAATAAAGTGCTCGCAATCGCTGTCATCTGTTGACAGAAGAATATCTTTGTTTATACTTTTAAAATATTTATTCTGTTTTTCCCCTTTAAGCAAAAATTTGGTCATCAAAGAAACTTCTTAAATTAAGCAATTAAAAAATATGGAGTAAATGCGCATAAAACAAAGTCTCTTCAAATACAAGTTACATGTAGAACCAAGCAAAGACACAGTTACATGTGTTCAGAATTGAATAAAATTTTGCAGTAATTAGAATATATTGGATATAAAAATTATTACATAAATTTCTAAAATGGAGACAAGAATAAAATACAAAGTGAGATAATCGTGAAAATAGGGAAATAATTCGCACAAAGGTTTATAAGAGGGGACAATATTGATAGAATTACACATGAAAAAAGTGGGGAAAGGGAAATCGCCCTAGAACATCAAACCTTTCTCTCTTTTATAACAATGAACGCAGACGTGAATGACGACACCCAAAAACAAGCCACTGGTGACTTCTGGTTTGAATAGATCACCCCCGAGAAGTTCGGGACAGGAAAGCATGAGAAATATTAACCCAAGTCGCCCTTCATTTTGGCGAAGTCTTTCAAAATGCATTGTATAGTAAAGTAAGTGAGAACCGAACAGTCGGTCTAAAACGAACAACCGAATGACAATGGCAACATCGGTAAACAAAAGGCTCTCAAAGGCCTGTATAGCTCACCTGGTCCATAACTGGCATAAACTCCAGCCTAAATTACTCATTTTCTAGAAGTTTCAAAGGAGAAAATCTTGAACGTGTTGTCCCCATAGGGTCCATTGATAAACAATGATCCCACTGGCGGCCATCTTGGATAAGGTGCAGATTTGTCAGACATAATTTTTAAGAAGACCATTAAAGGCCTGTTGTGACCAAGTTTGATTCCAGCTGACCAAGTAGTTTCAGAGAAGAATGTCTTTGAATGTGTTTTTCCCACAGGGTCCAATGTGAAACTATGTCCCCCGCTGGCGGCCATCTTGGAATGCATGCAGACTTACCAGACACATTCTTCGATAGGTACCGACTATTGACAGTTGTCACCAAGTATGTTTCTGATTGGGCAAGTAGATTCAGCAGTTTACACGGTAATTTAAAGCCCACTACCCATTACAACTCATTTCAGACCATCATTCAAGAAAAAATTTGGGCAGGGGTTCCCCTTTAGTTCAGATAATGCATATTGCTGAAATCAAAACATTACAAGTCCCCGTTTCCATAAAAAAAAAAAATGGCAGGGGTTCCCCTTTATAATCTAGTTTAAACATATTTCTTATATTTTGAAGAAAACTATGAAGCACAATACGACAATCAAGCTTACATTGTAAGTTATACAGTTGAAATTCAGTCTCTCAAACTTTGGTAGCTGGAACACCATCAATATTTTGAACTGTATTTAAAAGTCTGATCATGTTTTACTATATTTCTTTGTTTGGCTTCTTTGCCAAAAACATTCTTGCTAAGGACCACTTTTGACACCAGTTTTGAAGTCAAATCATCATTTTGTAAATGGCGGGCAATGACAATTTTCAACATCAATTTTGAAGTCACAACATCCATATCCATTTGGAAACCAAATTTCATTGAAATTGGACAATGTTGAATTTTCCCGCCTTTTTTGGTGGCCATTTTGAAAATGGCATTCAACGAACAATTTTTAGCATCAGTTTTTGAAGTCGCAACATCAATATCTATTTGGAAACCAAATTTCATTGAAATCGGAAAATGTTGAATTTTCCCGCCTTTTTGGCGGCCATTTTGAAAATGGCATTCGACGAACAATTTTTAACATCGGTTTTGAAGTTTCGACATCAATACCTATTTGGAAACAAAATTTCATTGAAATCAGAAAACGTTGACTTTTCCCGCCTTTCTTGGTGGCCATTTTGAAAATGGCGGTCAAAAACAATTTTCAACACTTGTTTTGAAGTCGCAACATCAATATCTATTTGGAAACCAAATTTTATTGAAATTGAACAATGCTGAATTTTCCCGCCTTTTTTGGTGGCCATTTCGAAAATGGCGGTCAAAGAACGATTTTCAACACCACTTTTGAAGTCATCATAGCATGGCAAACATTTTATCGATTTACACTTAATCTTCATCTTCTATAGTTTTGGAAATAAATGACGAAAGATATGAAAATTTTGAAAATGCAGTGAAAAAAGGGCAGTAACTCCTACAAGGGTTTTTTGAATTTTCATCAAATTTTCAGGGTGGGTAGATCTTGATATTCTGAACATTTTTGCAATGAAAGTTGACCTCTATCTGCTATAGTTTCTTTGATAAAAAATAAAAAATATTAAAATTTTGAAAAATTTTTGGAAAAATGGCAATAACTCCAAAACTGGCAATCAGATTTTCTTCAAAATTGCAGGGCGGGTAGATCTTGCCATGCTGATCATTTTTACGCTAGTCATATTTTGGATATCTGTAACGGTTTTCGAGTTATTTGACAAAAACAGCAATTTTCCCCATGTGCTATTTTTAGTAACGACAGCCATGTTGTTTGGTCCTCGGACTAATCGACACAATTTTGAATCTAGATTCCCTGGTAGTGATTCAGACCAAGTTTGGTTAAAATTGGCCTAGTGGTTTCAGAGGAGATTTTCGAAAAAATTTACGACGGACGGACGGACGACGGACGCCAAGTGATGGCAATAGCTCACATGGACTTTTAGGTCAGGTGAGCTAAAAAAGAAATAGAAATAACATGATCACGGCACATTGTATATCCATATACAGCATATTTGGTCATTTCCAGTCAATATGGCAGCCAACAGAAGTACACACTTACATCGGTCGCACATGCACGGTTCTTGATCTTGCTACAGGAGTCATGTTGGGAGTTGATCAATGATACTTGTATGCTGAACAATTAGAATTTGTAAATGAGAAGTTATTTTGTTCCTTTGTGGTAAAACACGCAATAGTCAAGAAGAGTCTACTTCCTGTTGAACAACCTACAACTTCCTGCTCTAGTCAAGGAATGACTATTCACGTTAACAAGACTGGTGGTTTTGTTTCAGGGCTACAGGCACCAGTGACATCACTTCTATCTTTTGTATTATTGACAGTAATATTTTTACAGGTGAGGCGGTAGTGTTGTCAATTTTCAATGCTTGTAGATCTAGTGAAGAAATGCTTTATCTTACTGATTTTTAAATATCTTTTTGTTGTGATTCGGAGATAGATAAATGAAAAAAATGTAGTGTTAAATGACAAACTTTGTTTCAATGCATGAAACATTGGTAGGGCAATGACCCAGAAGGCGTTAAAAATTTCAACGGGTATTTTGAGGCTTGCCTGTGAAGATCGAATTATGTTGTATATTTTTACAATTTCAACAACTTATAGCATCAATCAATATTTTCCCTTACTAATAACAATACAGTCTACCCGAAAAGATAGTTATTGTAAATGCTTATGAACACCATGGGCAGGTAAGTTTTGCTTTACGTTTCTGGAGAGATAAAAGGCAGAGTAAGGGGGTAGGGGGGGGGGGGGGGT
>MJUU01049653.1:15080-95393 GCA_002080025.1 Modiolus philippinarum
GGGGGGGGGGGTGGTAATTTCATGTAACAACCAAACAATATTTAAATGATGTCCTCATTAACCTTAAAGGGTACCCATGAAATGAAAATAGTTATATTGTCGGGCAACGGATGACAGTAATTGTAAGGGCACTTTACCAGTTTTATGTATGTTTGCCGACGACCCAACATTCATGACCACAAAATTCATGGATGTAGCGTTGTTCGACATGTAGCAAAGAATTCCACTTAAACCGGTGCTATTGGCCATCTTGAACTTACTATGAGGTTTGATCAAATCTCATCATTGAAAGACTAAAGGTGACTTCAACATGAAGAACAACGGTAAATAATTCGTCCTTTGTTTGGTTCGATTACTCCATATCTTCTTGTTGTTTATTTAAGTCTGAAATTTGTCTCTCCTGCAGTGTGGAGTCAGTAAAAAATTCCCCATAGGAGAGATGAATGCTCTCTATGTTTCTCTTCATGTTGTATTTTCTAGTGCACATGGATAAACTTTCAAACTGTCTTTCAAATTTTGGCATTCAGTATTTTGTAATTTCCAAATGTTATTCTGACCACCTATTTATTGTGTCCACATCTCACTATTTTCTAATGCCAAGTTTTCATATAATTAACTTGATGAGTTCCCTTTATATGTCCATATGTTGTATTCGTCAATTAGCTTAGGACATTGGTGCTTTTGTCGGGCAACGGCTAACAGTGATTGTAAGAGCACTTTACCAGTTTTATTTATGTTTGTCCACGATCCTGCATCCATGACCACAGAAGACATGGATGTAGCTTCGTTCGACATTTAGAAAGAAATCCGATGCTAGGGACCGTCTTGAACGTGCTATGAGGTATAAGCAAAGCTCATTGTTGAAGGCCTCATGGTGACTTCAAGATGAGGAACAACGATAAAAATAAAAGCGTTGTCGCTTTGTTTTGTTCTACCATGTATTTGTTGATACTTTGTCTCATATACATTTACTCCATACCTTTTCAACCCTTTCATTGTTTATATTGTTACCAGAGATGTAACTGTCGCACATGTCAGATTTCCGGCCCCGGTGTCGCCTATCGTTAAAGCCAGATTACGCCAAAAAATCTATGAATGACCCCCTGATGTTAAAAAAAAATGGTAATTTTCTATAGCCTTCCAAGAAGTCAAAACAAAGTTTGATCGGATGTAAAAACAAAAGTCCATAATGATCGAAAATATACATAAGTGGTCGAAAATTATGACTTGCACACAAACACAGTTAAAAATAAAAAGATACAACTTCAAGGTTCAATGTGGATAAATAATGTGCACTTAAAATTAATGTTGCATCATTCCATGACGTCACACGTACAAAAACATTAAACAGCCGAAAACTGTCGATGTTGAACCATATATACTTTTGCCTAAATAATGGAAATGCAAAGAAATTTAAGGTTCAGAAAAATTATGTATTTTAGGCATTTCAATGAATAAAACCAAAAAATTAATATTACGTATCATATGTACATTGTACAAAAAGGTCTGTATTTCTAATTCAAGTTTAAAATCAATTCTTGCTTCACTGTTTGTACACTGAAGTTGGACTTTTCAGTCACAAATAAAATATTCAATCATCATGATCGTACTCAGCTACACTAGTTATTGATCTCAAACATGGTCGAGTGGTTGTAAATGATTAAATCTTAAAAAATTTAGTATTGGTGGGAACATTATGTAGATTCGTCGGTGTTATGACTTGCAGACATATGAATATAACTTTTTTTACTTTACAGTATTTAGTTTGGAGGCCTTGCAAATCTCGTTCACATCTGAAGTTAGTCATGGTGGTGGTTCTGGAAGCTTTGTATATATGAATTGTGATGTAACAAATATGCCAGAGACAGGATCTGTACGTATTTAATCTTAAAACTGGTTTTAACCTTTAATCATATGAGAAAATATGAATCTAACATGGGGTGGGTATGCAACACAAGGAAATCTCACACACCCAATAGCAAGATTAAGGTTATCTCTGACGAGGCTTCGCCGAGTCAGAGACTACCTAATCTTGCCCTCGGGTGTGTGAAATTTACCTTGTCTTGCATACCTTCCCGTGTTTGATTTGTTTTCTCACCCTACAAATACGAAGGCCATGTTCCTCATTTTGACATTTGACATCATGTTAAGTATTATCAAAGGTTATGATCGATTTCTGTCGATACTAATTAATTCAAAACATAATACATTTGGTTTACTCTGAATTTTCACGCTGAAATCATTGATCTGGAATTTTACCTTCGTGACGTTTGTTTACTTACGGGTGTTACGTCCCCTTTAACGACGTCACAAGATTCGATCGCGGGGTTTTTGAATAACGTCTTTTACTTATAGCTTTCTATATGAACACAACACATTTTATTGGTTTTGAAAGTTTGCAGCATTAAGCTCATCAATGTACAGTATTTATTACTTCTTAAGCACTTTTTTACCGAACAAACTGAAAAATCATCTAAGACAATGATGACCGTAATTTCGCGGAAAATTTTAAAGTAGCTTGTCTCATCCACGGGCGAGACTTCTATCTTAATATGAAGTGCAGAAATCCAGACATCGAAACCGTTCTGAAGCGTAAATACTTGCACAAGAGGCACAGCATCTGTTTGCTAAATATCAGTTTTATTTTTCATGTAGGTATAACATGATGGATGTAAATCCCTTTAATATGTAAAGATGTATGTTTTTGTTGATAAGACCTGATACGTTGATTGATGTAAAGCCCTTCAATATGTATACATGTATCTTATGGTGGCTTTGAGTTGTTATTATTCCCATTTGGGTCGTTGTCTCTTTGACACATTCCCCGTTTCCCTTCTTTTTTTCTATGTATGTTTTTGCTGATAAGAACCGATACACTGATCCCGAAATTCAGCCTGATCTTTCCATATTGTTGCATAATGTTTTCTTTTTCAGGATGCAAGCTTTTTCCTACTAACTAACGATTGCTCTAAATTTGGATAGATTTTTGTATGCCCGACTATCAATTGACCTGCTTGTAGTATACAAACTTAACACTCTTCGTAGTTTGCACCTATTACTATATTCCAATGATTACTCATAAAGAATGCAATGCAATGCCAAGGGAGAGTATTTGACTGAATTCTGAAAACGCCTTCGCTTCAGTTTCTGTTAAATGAATGACCGTGAAATGAAAATGAAAAATATATTTTATACCAGGTTCCCACCACATGTACGCTTATATAAATCAATCGATCAAAATAACAAGCTGTAGAATACTCACAATTGACAAGATTCCAATGTTAATAAAAATTTGAATCAAAATAGATGATGTCTAACACATAAGATATGTCTCGCTGAACCTATGGATTAAAAGTAACGAAAACTCGTTTCAAAACTTACAATACAACACGGAGGCCATGTATTATTCCTTGCATAATATAACATGCAATATTTTACGAAAGGATGTGGAGTAAATGAACATAAGACCATAACACATATGTTAACTCCAACTGCAATAATTTTAATGAGCTGTATGGCCATTTCGGAATTAATTAACCCAAACAAAGGAAATCCATTATTTCAAAAAATGTTCAAGATGCATAAAACCAAACGAAATCCGAATAATCAGTAATATCAAATATAGCATTATTACCGAGTTAAATTCATTCTATCAATATTGTGTATTTCAGATGCAGCTTTCTAAGATAACGCCAGGTGGCACTATTATCATTGATGCCATGACTAGTAAGTTTTTTATTCCAAATGATCATTCATCTTTATGATATGTATTTTGCTTCAAACCAAGACATTTAGTCCAAAAAGGGAATTATTTAAGAGAGTAAAACTTTAGAGGCCTCTGATACAAAGGTACAGGTACACTTTCCTCAGCATCGTACTTAAATCTTGTGTTGTATATTGAAGAATAGAGGGCGTTTGAAATCTGAATTATACGACCAACGTGTAGGCGTTATTGATGACGAAGGAAACTCAAGTATTCGTTGACCAATTCTTGACTCATATTGCTATATTAAGTTTTTATGTTTTATTCTTCCCTTTTCAAGATAGTGTTTTTGGAGTAAGTTGTCTACCTGTATTAAGCTTTATTGGTATATTTGTTATATATTGGGGAAACGGGGTAGTGAGAGGGGAGGTTTGGGAACCCATAAACCCCTTTAACCCTACCACTGGCTTTTGCTAGTGCAGGTACCTAGTTCGGCTCTCGAGAGTTCCTATCATTGTATACGTTTATTGTTATTTTGTTTTGCAGCTCTTTTGCATTGTGGTATGTGATTGTGATTTTCGTCCATTGTAGGTGTTTCCTTTTATTTTTAATTGTGAACTTTCCCTGTTTTACCTATCTCCTCAGCTTATAGAGTGAACATTTCATAGCTGAGTCGTTACTGTCAAGCATAAAGTTTATACAAAGAGCTTTAATAGAGGACAAACACTATCTTAAGAGCAAAAAACTAAATACCGAAGTTACTGTGAATTTATTTTCTGCAAAAGATGAAACCAATAATAAAGCATGGCAAAAGAATACAAACCTTTTTATGCCAAGAGTTTAAGTGTCATTTATTCTTAAACAAGGGTCTATGATTTCCTTTGCTTAATTTTATCCATAAATAAACCCTTTTGATATCTAATGAAACATTTTGAGTTCCTATGACACTTTTTCAGACACTTAATATCCTTTAAATTGATAATTAGAAAAATGAAATAATTTTCAAAGGTGTTCAACTCGATATTTTGTAGATTTTTTTAATAGATACATATTAATTACTGTAAATTTGGTTCCTGCACATCGCAATTTTGACAACTTATGTCCATTTAGTGCAGATAAAATTTAAATATTTTGAAGACAATAACTTCAAACATGTATAGTAATTGAAGAAACGAAACTTTCAATCATTGAGATGTTTTAATTTCAACTGCTATCATATTGAATTAAAAAATAGTAGATTTTAGCAGAGATATTTCAATTTGGTTGTTGCATCTTCCTATTTACAAAGATTTAAGCGCAGAAATACGAACCAAAAATAAACCGAATGCAACTATATCATTTTATGTTTTGTTATTAGTTTTTATCTGGTACTTATGATAAATATTTTTATCCAAAGATCCTAAGAAGTACGCTGTTATGGGATCCAAAAATAGCATTTTTATGATGATATTGAAGTTTGAAAGGAATGATGGTGGTAAATATCGGTGTTCTGTTCTTGATAACAACAACCAGATAGCAACAAAAGAGCTAACATTGAACTTTGAAGGTAAAAATTATACCTCTAGTCATATAAACAGTGAAAGGAGTAATAATATGTAGTAAATGCACACGAGACAAAGTCCCTTCAAAAATGAAAATTCAAGTAATCAATTAACGTCTTTCAGATCAGCATCAAAGCTATGATGACTGAAAGCATGGAACATAGTCTACCTTCCAGCTACTGCAAATTCATTTTTATTTGTGGTATGACAATTTTTTTTGGTTTTTGTGGGTGTCCCTTGAACCTTTGATTGCATGAAAAACAAGTTCAAATGTAATTAAATTTCATATTCAAAAATACATGCATCAATGCAAATTTCTTATGAATATCTTACTGATATTGTTGTATTTTTTCCTTAAGTAAGAACCATTTACATATAAATACAAGGCCAGTAATTACGTGTAAAATTACAATATATATTAATGGTGCATTTAGGGCATACGAGGGTTGTCCGTAAACTTCGTGGACAATCTTAATGAAAATTGCTACATAACGATATTGTATATGAAACTGATATTTTCAGCTACAGAGTGTTTTACTGCATAGGTATACATAATATCATCACAATAAAATAATACGTAATTATTATTATGTCAATACAAAACAGTGTAGTATTATACACCTAGAGCACAAACTCTTAAAATGTTGACGTTTTTGCAGTTAATATGCAATTCAACAAATTCGGAACTTCTGCAGTTTACAGGTTTTAAAATATTTAAGGAATTTGTTATAATTTCCTGTGCATAGATTTTTCTGGTTGAAAAAAAAACTTGCCAACTTCAATGACTGATAGACAGCGATCATAGTCAATAACGCCCAGAAATTGCAGTTTTGCCTTTCATGAAAAATTGCCTGTTTCACATATTTCATCTAGCCTTTAAAACTGGTCCTAGTGTCCAAAATGTTTTGTACCACTTGATTATTAATGAAAACACACGTTACCATGCTTTTTTAAAGCTATCTCACGAATTTGTTGGTATTTGAAGGGGTTCCGATGTCTGAGAAAAAGTAGACTCTCATCACTGCTCCGCGTTCTGAAAAAAACGTCAAGTTTTTCTAGAATTGCCAATTCTGTCTAAAAACTATTAAATCTCAGTTAATTTGCCATTTTTAATCTTTTGAAGTTGAAATTTTACAATTTTGAGGTTGAATAAAATAGAAACATCGCATTGTCTATTTCATTTGACAATTCACTGAATTTTGCAGAATACCGACACAGCAATAAATATTAGATATTACTTTTGACATGTAATTTTCGTAGTGCTCCGGGTCACTATTCCGGAGCATTTTAATCAAGACAAATTTGCAATTTTGAATTTAAGATTGTATCGACTTTCACATATCTAAATTCACATGAGATTAAGGTTTACGGATATGCAAAATATAAATATATATAACGTTGTTTTTATTTTTATTCATCCTTGTCCACGAACTTTGCGCACAAACCTCGTACATGCATTTGCTAAATGACCCAGCGATTACACGTATTTACTGAGATACTTAGGAAATGCATGTATTTCCTGATAACATGAACTTACTTTAAAATATATGCTGTTGAAACAGTGTCATTGTTCAGAAATGAAATGAATCTTTATATCATTATGCAATTGTCTAAAAAATTACACAGGGCTGGCTATTTATGTCGTGTTGTCAGGAAGGGGTTGAAAGACGACGAAAATGGACAATACGATGTAAAAAAAACGCCAAGATAAAGTTCTAGTGAGCGATTTCAATTCTAATAGGATAATTACGATATAATATTTATATTGAGGAGAATTTGGTGGCCTGTAATTGTAGTCATATTTGGCTGTACCAATAATTAGATGACAAAAAAAAAACGAAAGCAAATATAAACATGCTGTCAAAATTTAAAAAAAACTGTGTTTTCTGATTTTGAACATGGTGTCACCTTGAATGGTCGCCTTTTTCATACTGTGAAAACGAAAAAGTCATCTTTAGCGGTAGGAGTAGTTTGGGAGAGCAACATATGACGTCTTCTTTGCATAAAAGTTTATTACTTTTTATACACATCTAGGCACTCGAACACTTTTTATATTTCATATTAGATGTTTTCACCAAAAGCCAAAACCGAAACGAGACAGAAACCAAAACAAATTAAACTTGGACAATATTCATCAATGTGAAATAAAATATACTTCTGTGATATAAATCATATTTTTAGTAGTCATTGAACTATACTCAGGATGCTTTTGCTAACTTTTACCTCATTTTAGACGATGAGAAGTTCATTCAGTTAGATTATCATAAACATTTGTAAAAGCGGTAGAGCAGGGCATAATTCAACATTTTTGAAATAATAAATAAATAAAATTCTGTATTTAAAGAGGGAGTAACATATCAGATTGTACTAATTTCCATTTAATTTCAGCAGTACACATAGGAATTAATAAACAAAAACAAAAACCTATCAATATATAATATAGTAACACATTAAAACTATACAAAAATGTAGCAAAAATATTGATTGATTAGAAATCTACCAATTTGTAGAGTTTTCTTTTAATTCAAATTACTTTTTTTCGCTTTTTTATAATTGCAAATTAAAAAATTAGAAATAAGAAATATAGTTTCTAGGCCTAATTTATTTCTAAATGGTTAACTAAAAACAATGCATACCAGTAAAACCTACCAGGTATTCTTATCGTAATTGGAACAATCCCAATTCCCTTAATTTGTCACTAAATGGTTTGATAAATTGTGTTAAGCCCTCTCTGGTAGATCCAGTAAGCTGTCAAATAAATATTCATTTCAATTTCCCAAATAAAAAAAAAACAATTATTAAGTGTGGGAGAATCTATGCATTAAAACAAACTTTTCTTGTGCTTTTTGTATATTTTCAATCCGGAGAATGGCTAAATATGAATTTACCCTTTGTGAATTATTATTTACGTGTTCAGTTCATGAAAAACATGCATGAATGAAAATATCAAGGACTCATCAAAACTAACTTTATTGATTTTATAGCCATTGTTTCATTAGATAAGGTATGCATTGTTATTTTGTGTGCAAAAAGAAACAATAGGATAACAGGTGAATATATCAAGTCTCCTAATATATAACATAGGGAATAATACATGGCAAAATCCGTATCACATGCCGTATAATCCCTCGACCAATATCAGCCCTCGGGCCAGAGGCCCTCGTGCTGATATTGGTAACTCGGGATGATACGGCATGTGATACGGATTTTGCCATGTATTATATATATTTAAACAGAAGACTACTAATCCGAAAAATACTGTCAAAAATTGAAATCGGTAAGAGAAAATGCATGTATTTTGTGAAGAGGAAAATTTCAAAATGGGCGGAAAGGTCTAGAAGTTTTGGACTAAACCTAACATGTAAAGGAAAAAAGTTTGCTTGATTATTTTGACTAATCCTCACAAAACAATTTCACTCCTCACAAATCTTTGTTATCCTCCTCCCCCAAAAAAATTTTGCCCCCCCCCAAAAAAAATTGCCCCCCCAAATTTTTTAACCCCGAAAATTTTTTTTAATAAAAAAAAGAAAAATTGAAAAAAAAAACATTTTTTTTCGTAAAAGGGTATGTGATAAAGGGTAAGCCATGCGATAAAGGATATGCGATAAAGGGTAAGCCATGCGATAAAGGGTGTGCGATAAAGGGTATGACGTCATAGTGTGAATACGGAATGAACGCCATGCACTGTATCAAATATTCAAAACGTCTGTATTTATTACTAAACATATGATAAAATCTTTTAAAAAACTAATTGTAACTGTGGATATATGAGAGCAATTAATTTGTATGTTTTTTCATCATTATTGTGGCATAAAGCCTGATTTCAGATACCCTAATTGCTTATTATTATCTATTATAACCAACCTCTTACAACCTTCTCTCTTCAATTGAAGGCCATTTGTTTATCGTTATTTAAAATGACGGTGATAGGTGGGTGTCAGGAACAATTTCTTTTCAACAAGCTAATTAATTTTTTTTAGATATATAGATATAGCAATCCGTCACAGGAAGACAAATTGGACATTATGATGCTATGATAGAAGACAAACAAAGACTTGTAAATGCAAAAATTTGCTCAAAATATGTACAGGTTAAACACACTGAATAACGGAATAAAATATTTTAAGAAATCCCAAGATATCTAAACAGGTTCACTTTAGGAAATATTTTTTTGAATGTTGAATTATGAGTTGCTCTTTCGATTAGGAGTAATATTCTTTTGACTGAATCGTCAAATGTTCGTCCAAAAAATACAAATTTTAATTTATATAAGATAAATAAAAGTATGGTTTTAGTTTTAATATGTTTATTATTTTGCAAGTTAAATTGGTTTTGGTTTCGGCTTATAATGGAAATGTCTATTAGATTTGTAATAAGAATTATGAGAAATTAAGATGATTAAACGAGGTTTTGTTAATGTCCAATTTTTACAGCGCCCGCTTCAATAGAACCATTTGACAAATATTCATATGATTTCAACAAAGAAGAAGAATTCAAAGTTTACTGCAATGCCACAGGAACTCCAACACCAAGAGTATGGTGGGAAAAGATGGATGATAACAAGTTCAAAATTGAGGTTAGACTTTACTTGAACCCTTTAGATGACTACAAAACATAGCAGTTGATTTTATTTCTGATCTCGGTACTTCTGTGCATAATTATGTCAACCATCTGAAGACAAAGAAAATTTTAAGAACAAACAATTATCTTTTATGTGTTGTACTTGTGTTATATCCTTGCTTTTGTGCGTTCGAAATGTTGTCATTGTTTTTGGACTGTTTTTGGACTGTTTTTGGACTCACGGTTTGGTGCTCGGACTGTTTTTGGACTCACGGTTTGGAGCTCACTTTTTTAACCTTCTTGCTTCCGGATTCAAATTGAAAGCCACGTTCAGTGCGCTTAACACTCTGACTTATTTCTATTCGTTCAGTTTGCTTCGTTTTATCTTCAATTAATTACTTCTTGTACGAGAATTACTTGAAAGCCTTGTCAGATGAAGACATTTAGAATTGTCACAAAGCGAAAATTAAATACATTTCCCACTAGATTACAAAAACAGGAAAACAGCAAACACCTACAATGGCCAGGAACTACAATCACATGCCACAATTTACAAGCAAACTGCACCAGAAAAACAATAATGAAAACAAGAGACAAACATAAATAACGATAGGAACTCGGGATAGCCGGACTTGGTACCGGCACCAGCAAAAGCCAGTGGTAGGGTTAAACCGGTTTATGGGTACCCAAACCTCCCCTTTCTCTATCCCGTTTCCCTATAGTATCATAAACACGCGAATAAAACCCAATACAGGTAGACTACTACCACTAGAGCATAACTTTAAGAATGATTACGTTTTTATATTTTGCTTTGTAACGTCATGATTATAGAAAAACAATTATTTGCAAGCCATCGATCGTCAGCTTCCATTGTAGAAATACCAAAACTGAGTTTATACTTCAGTTAATGTTAGATTTTGAATTAAATAAACAACTTTTCCTATCTATCTAGAGAGGAGAACAAGTTTCGTGAAATTTCCCGCCAAATTTATACGGAATACAATCCTCGGTGTTTTTCATCCAGTCATTAGAGAAACAGTTTCCACAACTTAAACACGTTAATTATGAAATGAAATTTCTCACATCTCGTTGTTAAACATTGACAAAATTTATTTAACTTGATGTGAGAAATTTCATAATCAACTTGTCCTCGTTATGGAAACTATATTTCCCCCTCTTGCAAAAGAAAAAAAATCCCTCAATTTTTCGGGTCCTTTCTACTTCTTTATTTTCACGTTCAAAATATTTGTTTGCGCAATTGCAAATAAGCTTCGAAACGTTCGTGTTATATATTCTATTAGGTTGGAACACGGCTTATTTTAAGACGCTGTATCATCGTGTATTGTTAAGACGAGGGTCATACATTTTACATATTCATTAAATGACGTTTAAGCAATTGTTTGACCCAGGATTGTCAAACTTTAAAAGCGATGTCTGGGTTGTAAATAAATAAAAGTATCAGTTTAAAATCAATATTTTGACAGGTTAAAACAAAGAAAACCCGAAAGATGCAAATTTCTGCCTTTTTTGTTTATCTCCATATTTTAGAGCACCTAGGACTTAACGATACACGAAGCAAGCAATAAACCATTCGAAAATGTTCCGCCGTAATCCCTACGTGGAGAAAATGGACTTTTTCAAAGTCCACGTGGATATTCCCCTTATTTCCCAATATTCTAATTTCAGTTTTATAGTATGATTCTTAAAGAATTGTTAATAATTCCTACAGCTTTAGAATCAAATTAGAAGGCATTATGTTGCAAGAATATTTCCATGGACCATAGTCTAACATTGTATTATATTGATCAATTACATTATCTTTTCCTTTGAAATCAAAGAACAGGATTCAACAAACTGTTCTGGAATATTGTATATTAGAAAGTCCTTTACAATAATCGTTCATTTGATCTGGATACGAAAAAAACATGACCACAAATGATGAGCTTTGTTTTACATAACACCATTTTGGAAAACGTCATTTTCATCAGCTGCTTTGATCACATTGAAGCAAAGCTAATTAAGCTATGTAAGAATGTTGTATGGAATGTATTTTATTTAAAAAATGTTCATTTCAGTCAGTTCTAACCAAAAAATACATGGCTGCCAGCTCTGAACATGGTTTAACTTTGGACTCAATTGATGAATAAAATTTTGTTCTCCTCTTTAACGTTAGAAGCAAATTCATCCAATCTTTACAGTAATGGTGTATGATAGGTTTTTCACAAAAAAGTGCTTATTCCATTACAACCCGATGTGCAGCACATGGTTAAATATTTGGTCCCTATGGGAATATCATATTCTCATTATCTCCTCTGAAACAACTGAAGCAAATTCAATCAAACTTTACATAAAAGATGTTTGAGAAGGCTTTTGCAAAAATTGCGCATATCATTCAGACCTGACAAAAACATTGCTGTACAGTTTTACATCCAACTCTATGGGAAAAAACATATCTTCATCCTCTACTCTGAAACCATTGAATTGAATTCCACAAAACTTTACAGGGATGATGAATGTAATTTCATGAACAAATTTTTCACATTTCCTATCGATCCAATAGAAAAAACATGGCTCACAGCAGTGAATATAGTTTAATATGGGATCCTATTGAAAACTCATCATTTTCATTATCTACTCTCAAAGCTTTTGAAGAAAACAATAAAATATCTGTTTTGGCAATGATGCAGGTGTTTTATTAAAATAATATGCTCATTTTAGTTGCACTTGATAAAAACATGGTAGCCAGTGGAAACACGACTCAAAATTAGACCCTGTTGGAAAGAAACATATTTTTGTAAAAGCATTTTATAAGCTGAGTGATACAGGCTTAGTCTCTGAACGTCAAGAATCTGTTTCAAAACTATAGCAATCTGAAATATTACTAAGGCCGGTCATGTTAAGAATAAGTGTATTAACGCTAAAAAAATTGTAGACTGGCAAAATCTTATGTGGTACAAGAACACCGCTCCCTTTCAAAAGAAATTGTCGTCAGCATTTTATTCTACACATTAACATTATAAACAAAGCAATAACCTTTTATTTAAAGAAAATTTGCGTTTCAATATATTGTTCCTAGAATTCTTAGAACATTGTTTTTCTTCTCTAATGTTTGCACTATAATTTCCTTGGCTCCGTTTTTTTTTAATACTACCCGTGTGCAAAGATTACTTCGTGTTCATCGGTTTCATAATTGCTGTTAGTGTTAGAAGAAAAAGTTAATAAATCGGTCAGAGCTTGACGTAAAATAAACAAATACGTTTACACAGACAATATTCTTGTCTTCTAACAGGAATCTGTTTGCAGGAATAACTGTTTATCCTTACAGTAATATTTTCTGTATACGTTTAAATCGTAACAGGAAAAACATCAAGGAATTACGTTTGGAGGAATTACAGAAATATAAGCGCGTTTAGGTGAGGCGCAATTAATATGGAATAGGATATAACATGCCAATAAATCCATGTTGCTTCGGTACATGACAAACGTTTGCGGATGAAAAAAAAAGAAGTCAATAAAACTGATATATTAGGAAATATCCAACAACTAAAAAATGCCCGAGTACTCGAGTTCAAATAATGTTCTCCAGTACTTAACCTCCCTCTAGGCGATTACTTGAGTACTCGCATTCTCGTTGCCATCTATAGTTTATTCTAAGAAAGGTTGATTTCAAAATGATATGGTATGGAAACCTGCAATATCTATGTATTAGATTTCTTTCAAAACAAAAGGGTAAGTCCTTCGTACAATATTCTGTCTTCATCTTATTTTTGGGTTTCAGATCCTTCTGGTAACTTGTTTTTTTATCATCTTTTACATATTTTCATGCTTATGGTCTTCAGATGCTTGATTTTATTTGTACAGACGAGACATAATTTGCCGAAATGGCCATTTGAAGAATTTAAATCTACAGTAGTATCAATATGAAGTAATTTCTTTCAAATAGTTATATACCTTTGAAGTTCAGCAATTTTATTTGATGAAGTTTATTTTATACAACTGAGCTTATTTCGATTAGAAAAAGTCTATTTTGTATAAGAATGACCTTTTCCTGAATTTCAATGAAAACCCTAGATATTTCATTAAAATTTTAGCGAGCAGAATAACGTAAAACTTCAATGACTATCCAACTGTGAAAAAAACTAGCGCAAGGTGATGCTAAGAATTTAGCTGGTTCCTGTACTGTGCTGAGCATGCATTAAATTCGTGTCGAAAGTAAACTTTTCAAGAATTGATAAAAAGTGCTGGCTAAAAATTTAAGAGATATATCTACGGTGAAAATCAAGAAAAATGTAATTCTGAAACAAACTAGACATTTTCTTATTATTTGCAATAGGTAGCTGGTTATTTCATACATCAGTCTCCCTCTGTGGGTACCAACCCTTTCATAAGGAGCCCCAATTAATGTGCGTTTCTGTTTACAGGGTCCTCTGCTTCATATTCCACATGTTACTGCGGATGACATCGGGACTTATTATTGTTATGCTGAAAACGAACATAACGAAAGCCCTGAGCGCCTTGACTTAAGAATTCGTCGTGTCTATTATGCACCAGAAATGACGTGTAATGATACAACTATGGAGTCTGGGATGGGTTGGAATAAATATGTCCTTATGAAATGTGAAGTCAGATGTAAGTATGAAGTCATTGTCGGACCCTAAAGGAGTTGCGAATCTTTAATTGTAAAAGTTTCTCCTTTTGCTAGAAGTTTTTTTTTCTATTTACGTTGCACATGTATTTGGGAAAGACATGCTAAATAAATAAATAAATAAATCAGAAAAAAGGAAAAAAGAAAATACGAATGTTTCATCTTTCCCAATAAATACAGTCTATAGTTTAAAACACAATGAATCGGACTCATATTAAATGCTGTTTGTTCCTTGTGTTTTAGCATTTCTGTTAAAGTTTATGGACTACTCTTGTTATATTTATCTATCGGCATCATGATTTTACGCTTAATGGTTCACTTATTTCCTGATAATTTTTATTGTGGCCTTGTGGTTGTGTCATGTCTTTGATTTTCTGTTTTATCTCTTGCCTTGTCCCTTGACTTTGATTATGTAATAATATTCCTTATTCTTAAGGTATTCTACTGCCGTTGTTTCACTTAATACATCTCTATGAACATTTTATGAAGACATAATTAGAACGTATTAAAAAGGACCCTAGTTTCTTCACCTGATGAGGAGTGTTTGGATTAAGGGTATAAGATAATGTACAAAACATTTCGTTTTTAGTTTTATCGCGGTTTGTTGTGGCATTACTTAAATCACAATATAATAATGAATTGACTTTATCTAAGAAAAAAGATCATCAATATATCATTCTTTCACTTGGGTTACTTCTTTTCTATTATCTAGCAAAAAAACACATTAATTTTAAATCCTATTCATTTGCAAATTGAGGAGCGACCACCTCAAATAGTTATGTGTTGTCTCTATTGATAAATGCGGATGCCAAAACACAAGTACTAACTTCTGTGAAACCTATTGAAATAACAACATGAACAGAAGAGGAAAAGCAGTACTTTATCGGCACATTTTACAGTATATTGTGTAATGTTTAAAAAGAATACGACATAAGAATATCGTGATACCAATGTATATTTTCGTTCTGCTTTATTATTTAGGTTTGTATTGCTAGCTCTTCAACAAATGTTAAGGTCCAATTTTCTGATGAAAATATGCTCGCAGAAAGAAAGATAAATATAAATTTTTCTTTCGCTCGATACAAGGAAAGTCGTTGGTTAATGTGTAACTTTCTTGTCTAAAGCAAGTGGTACTGGATTAATGAGCTACATGCAGTTATTGTTGCCACAATTGAAGCTCGTATGGTGTACATATCGTAAACATCGTCATCACACTGCAAGCACGTACGACTTATATTAACCTACTGCACATATTTTTACTTCAAATATCTCAGTATCTTTATAAGCGGAGTGCGATTTCCTTTTTTTTTGGTTCAAGTGCTGCTGATGAGGAATAAATTTCCGAAATGGCCATACAGCTCATTAAAATTAATGCAGTTGGAGTTGACATATGTGTTATTGTCTCATGTTCATTTACTCCATATCCTTTCGTAAAATGCGGATACATTATAATAAACTCATTGTAAACCTAACAAAAGCACAATGCAAACATATCGTGTTTTCTAAAGCATAGTGCGAATTAGTCGAATTTATCATAAAGATACAGCAAACAGGTCGGAATTATCATCAATACACAAAAATAAAGTAAACGAAAAAGTATCATGATATAAAAATTAGACACATCCTCATTATGCTACCTTGCAATCATCGTCAGAGACTTCAATTTATATCTGTTAGTCGCATTTAACATTTCGGATGCATACATTTTACTTAGAATTCGGATTTCGATCAAAATATAACTTTTCAAACAAAAATTTAGACGTCTATATTTGGCGAGAAACTTTATCGAAACGCAAATCTATTTAGGATCCTTGCGGTCACGTGACCCTATTCGAACCATCTACTGTCTTGTGTTACTGAAATAAAAAAAATGGAAGCATGTTTTAACATTATCTGTGATTTATTTTGTGATGTTCTAATGCAGTTTTTTGTCACTGCTTTGGGTTTTAAGTGCTATAATATCAAGGAGAGTTCTCTCCAAATCTTAAAATTAGGCTTCATCTTTCTTGATAGTTAGATAGTGACATTATTAGTACGGGTCAAACTTGTATTGCTAAGCAAATATAAACAGAGTGGGTTTATGGCAAGGAACAGACACCGCTTGATTTTTAAGTTGAAACATTCTTTTCTCGCCTTTCAATTTTGACGTCATTGTTCTCTGTCAAAATTCAATTCCCTGGTTTGTCTGTATTTTGAGAAGTAGTTCCATTTTCCTGAAAGTGATGTTCAATTTTCAGTGTTTAATTATTGTATAAACAATGTAAGGAGTAAATGTATATAAGAAAAAGTCTCTTCAAATTAATGATAAAACCAGGCAATGGAACAAACGCTTTTATCTATTGCATTTCATCATCTAGAAGTCATTTTAAGGCATTCATTAATGAGCACTACTCATAGTAAGTTCACGACCGTCCATAGCACTGGTTTTAGAGAAATTCATTGATTGATGTTCTGTATTCATGTTTTTAAGCTTTCCCAGTCGCTAGTATGGAATATTATAAAAAGACACAGACCGGAAGAGAACGCATTTTAGAAAATTACCCTAAGTATTCAATTATGAAGGCTACTAAATATGATGATAGTCCTCAAGGATGGTATTATCTGAATGGATTGCAAATTATGGTAACAGAGCCTGGCGATGCGGGGAAATACATTATGGTTGCAAGTAACGAATTTGGATCACAGGAAGCCGAATTCACACTTAAAGGTTATATTAAGTATAGATTTACTTCGGTATTTTGTTACAATACATCGCCAAACGAATACCGAAGCAAGAACGAGGAAAGAGGGAATTCTAAAATTATGAATCCACGCAACTAAAGCACTAGCAGTGTGAGACAGTATGACATAGACAAAACAAATAAACAATAATGAACAAGAACGCCACACAACTAAAGCACTAGCACTAGCAGTGTGCCCCTATAAAAAAGAGGTATAATCAGTTGCCCCGGAAGTGTAAGCATAATCTGCTCCACGCGTGTCACTCGTCACACGGCCAGTGAAAAGTCCGCTTTTGTCACAGGCGGTGTTAGTCAGTCCGGTAACAAACTCTGGATCCACCCAAAGATATCTGTTCTCATTTGTGAAATAGAAACACAGTAATGGTCTGTCAAAAAAGGAGACAACCATTTGATTTTCAGGGTCAGGCTTGGGCGATTTTGCCTATGAAAAACATATTTGTATGTCAATTCCCCAAAAATTATTCATCTTCACTAAATTTCACATCAAATTATTTATTTTTATTCACCCCCCAAAAAAACTTCTATTTAAAACTAAATTAAATTATTCACTTTCATGACAAGTAGGATTAAAGGATTTATATTCAGAGCACCAAGGCTAAATTATTTATTCACAAAATCGCCCATACCTCCCCCTTAAAATCAAATGGTCGACCCAAACAAGCCATTATCCTTAGTCTTATACATTTGTAATCTCGAACCTATCCAGTTAGGTATAGATTTTGGACTTTTTATTGCATCAGCAGATTTTATTTTGTAACGGATCTTTCATACAGGTCTGTAAATCTTGGTATGATTTGCTACGAATTTTCCAGGACAACAGTATGTTTTTTCCTCAGAAGGACCAAGATTGATCTTTGAAACAAATATAAGTATATGTTAAAGACCTTGCATGTATCATTACTGTTACATTTGGCTCAATTTGCTTGACTAATTTCGGGGGGGGGGGGGAATAATCAGAATATGTTCTCCAATAGAGTCCAAATATTTTAATTCCATATTTTATAGTTGACGATCATATTTCCTGTTATATCAGGAAGAAAACGAGGAATCTTTGAAAAACTATCCACAAATCTTTCCTATAAAGCATCAAAATATGTTTATCTGCATCTTTATCTTTCATTAAAAAAAGACAAGAAAATCAAACATGACTAAGCCACTGGCAGTTTTACATCGAAGCATCATCAATACCATAATTTGTATGTTTCTAAAGTAAGTGGACACCTAAGTCTGTCTATTGTTGATTTCTAGCATATTGACATATGAAAAGGCAAACAGGTTTTTTTTTACTTAAACAAGAAAAGAAAAAATTGGATATGTACATAAATCTCACCAATTCTGGAACTAATATATACTGAGCAACACAAGAAATGCACCACTGTTTTTAATATTATGTGGCTTTTAGATATTTTTACCATATTAGCTTTTTCTGTACTTTCAAATATCCAGAACAAGAAAATCAATTTTTGTCAAAAATATGTCATTTTCAAGTCACAGCAACGGTTCATGTTGAATGTGTGGGAAAACACAAGTCAAAGAATTGCTTTCCTCAGAATGGGCTTGTTAGGAATGTATTGTCAAAAGTTACAAAAAAGTAATTTTTTACCAAATCTTACAGGTAGGAGCACAAAAGGTTAAGAATTCATCCTTTTCAACAAATTTTGCATTTTTAGGCGAAAATGAAATTCAGAATTTCAAAAAGTTTCATTTAAGTGGTGTCCTTGTTTCTTAGTGTGTCCGATATTGCCATTGTCCATGGATTGTTCGTTCTTTTGATTGACGGTTCGGTTCTCACTAACTTTGACTTTGTGGTGAGAGAAACAATGTGTGAAAATTTCAAGTTGTTCCAGCAAGTATTTTAAGAGATATTCGCTCTTGAATTTTAAGGTACATAGAAATACACGTTAGTTGTGCGTTTCTTTTTTTTGTTGAGTATATGGTACTATAATTCTGAATCTGTAAAGTATTCAAAAGATTACTAAATTGGGGTAATGACACAAGTACCGAACAGAGTTTTCAAGAGCCGAAATCCATGAGGCAAATAGACAAAACGTAATAACAAAACCACTGCAAAAGTCTTGAATTGCTGCTGGCATTTCAAAAGAAGTGATGTTAAACAGGTTTAATGACGCTCCAAACCACCCCGTAAATTTCGGTAGTGTCCAGTAGCATCTCAAAATAGCAATAGCAATTGAATGGTTGTAGATTGTAAGAAGTATTAAATAAAAATTAATCTTGAATCACAGTTGAGACCGAAATTTCAAATTTTTCCACAATGGACTGAAGTATAAAAAAACTTTGGTAATGAGCTTTAGGATTGTGAAAATGGATAATTCCCTCAACTGTTGAACATATTTTCTAGATTGATTTTTAATGTGAGTCTTTTTGTTTATTTATTTTTAGCCATTCGCCACACATAGGGAAGGATTTGGAGTTTAACGCCACCGCAATTTTTGCGCCTGTCCAAAGTCAGGAATATGTTGGTCATTGGCTTGTCCTTGGTTCCTTATAAAATTTTAATTTCTTGATATCCGGGTTAATAGATGTGGTTTGTTTCCAATGATTTATTCACCTTTTTACTTTTTAGGGCCCTTCAGGGCTTTCTATATGGTGTGAGGTTCCTCACTGTGTTGAAGACCGCACGGTGACCCCTAGATGCTTTGTTTTTTGTAGTTTTAACCTGGAGAAGGGATGCTGTCTACTTGCCATTTGCCCCATTTCCTTTCTCACTCATATTGCATGCTTTTATTTCTCATTTGTGTGAAAAAATATATAAAATTGAACAAATAATAAAGTTTCGGCCTCGGCATAGAAGACAATCGGAAAAAATAGCAGGAATTTTCCTCTGTATGTTCACTGTTAATAAAATGGTTAAAAAAAGATTTAAATATGTTCCTAAATAAATAATTATTAAATGAAGAATATTTATTTTTTATGGGGGCAAAGGCAATACTTTAGCAAGGTTAAATGCACAAATACCCAGGTTGCATAATAAAAAGTTAATTTTGTTATGCTGTAGACGTGTAATCTCTCATCAGCAGCATTAGAAATTAAATAATATGGAAAGTTACTATCCACAAATACTCAGAGAGAAGTACTCATTGCCGAAAACATCGTAAGAGGAGATCACATCAAGTACCAAGGACATCCACCGTATTTAATACAAAGAATGTAGACTCAGCATTTCAAGGGGTTAGAATTTTGATAAACATGGTTATGTTGAATAAATAGAAAGAGTTTGGGAATTATATTAAAATGCCAACAAAAGCCAGCCAGCCGCCAGACCAAAATTATTTTGAACAATCGTAGGAAAACGAATACACCTTGACACCAATTTTTTGGAATTCCTCGACAATACCTAATCATGGTAATAAAAAGGCAAGAGCAAAAACACAAAGCCAAAAAATACCACAAATGAATGTTTATAAGGTAAAGCACTGGTAGTTTGAATCGCAAAAATACAGGGGCATCACAATAATGTTATATATATGTTTTGTAATTATAAGGCAGACACGAAATATCCGATGTAAATTGATGTATTAAAATGATTTTGAAATGCAAGATAAAATAATTTATGGAATTGAATAATTTTCTTTCTTGATTTAAATATCCATTTCTTCTTATATTTCAGTTATGTGAACCAAGTGCTCATCACTGTACAAAAATTCAAAATGGAAAAAATTGATTTATAAAATTTCTAAACTACCCTTACGCGTGTTCTTTTTATTACGTAACTAAGAAACGTTTCACGTTTCTAATTAGGAAAGATACAACTTGGTATAATTTAAATACTAAACAGATAATTCTCTATTTTTTTGTTGGTTAGTGTCATCGTTATTATGGATTTTGTGAATTTGTTATTAATATTTATATTGTAATCCGGCATAAAAATTTACACTCACAAACCAACAAAACAACACAAAGTCAGAAGAAAAATTAAGGAATAAAACATGAATGAAGATCCGAAGACAAATCAAACAACAACACCAGAAAACGGAAGACCAAAGACACTTCACATCCACAAAACACACGGACTCCACAAAAAGGAATTCGTTTAAATTTTCTGAACTGCAGTTGATTTGTTGTAACACAAAGCAAGGATTCTTTTCTTGTATAACATACAACAATCATTACTCCTGGACGTGTGATGATACGATGCTTGACAACATTTTTGTTCGTTTTGGCAACATTGTTTATCAACAGGTCATTGGAATTCCCATGGGTACAAATTGTGCACCTGTCATTGCAGATCTTTTTCTTTTCTGTCACGAACGTAACTTCATGAAAAAATTACAAAATGGGACCAAACAAAACAGTAATCAACTTATTTCTATTTTCAATGATTACAGCAGGTATATTGACGATATCCTTACTATTGACAATCCCCAGTTTTTAGATTATGTCGACATCATTTACCCACAACAACTGAAACTTAATAAAGTTAATAATGATTCTAAAAATTGCCCTTTTCTGGATCTAACTATCATCGTTGACGCTGGTAAAGTAAAAACTAAAATTTACGATAAAAGGATGATTTTGATTTCAGTATTACTAATTTCCCTTTTCTTGACGGCGACCTTCCTCTAGCCCCATCCTACGGAGTTTATATTTCTCAACTGGTACGATTCGCACGCATTTGTTCTACTCTTGACGACTTCAATGAAAGTAACCTTACTATCACTTCAAAACTTTTGCAGCAAGGTTACCGATTTCATAAATTATCGAAGATATGAACATTTGATATCTAAATATAATGTCACTCGCAAACAGCTTATTACTAAGGGCATTTCCCATCCTCAATTTTACGAAAATGTTGCTAAAAATGCCAGAAACTGATTATAAGTCCAGAAAAACTGGGACGTAACTTACATTCTTTACGGAATAGGGGATATCGACAGGATTTTCTGCACGTGTCCGTTAAATTAGCTTTGGGATCCAGTGACCTGATGTTTTTACACACATACTGGCCTCTCACTGATACTGCCGATGTCTACTGAAATACATGATGATTCTTTACCAAACCCATTGGGAGTTTTAAATTTGATTTTTCTTCCGTAGTGCGACAGTGTTTTACCAGCAGACTAGGCTCCTTGAGCTAGCAGGCAGTTTAGCGGCGAGCACTCCTTGACCAATCTTTCAAAATTACGTTTTGTTCCCCCATTTTTCTTTTCTAGATTGTGGTCATGGAGTTAGTAGTCTAGTTAGTATGAGTTTTTTTTGTATGTTTATTATACTATAGGGAAACGGGACATAGAATGGGGAGATTTGGGTACCCATAAACCGGTTTAACCCTACAGCTGGCTTTTGCTAGTGCCGGTACCAAGTCCGGCTGTCCCGAGTTCCTATCGTTGTTTACGTTTGTCTTTTGTATTTTATTGTGCAGTTCCTATTTACTTTGTGGCATTTGGCTATGTTTTTCGGCCATTGTAGGTGTTTTCTGTTTTCTTTCAAAGCTAAGACACGATCAGTGTTAACTCTAAAAAAGCCAACTGACATCAGTAGGTACGGAAGGTTAAGTTTGTTTTGTACTGTTCTGTATACAGCACCCATTAGGCTATCAGTGGGTCAAAACAGGGTGAATTTTATAAAATGGAAATGGAAATGTCAAATCAGGGAGCAGAAAATTTCTGTTCTCCTTTGTTTATTTATGACGCCGTGATGACGGCAAAAGAATTTCTGAATGAAAAAATTAACAAAGGCTGAAAATATTCCCGACTTATATTTAATACAGGAGTTTGTCTTTTATTGCAGTTTGGAGTTGGTAGAACAATTCCCCGTGGTAGAGATGTATGCTCTTTATTTTTCTTAGATATGGTGTACTTGTACATGAGATAATATCTCACGTGTACACTTTTTTAAATTACTATTACCAAAATTTATGTAAATTCTGAAACCGAAGGATTAACTCCCTCCATCGTAGTTATATCCTTAGCTATATTTGATATTACTGTTTATTCTGATTTCGTTTGGTTTCATGCATTTTAACCATTTTTGAAATTATGGATTTCCTTTGTTTGGGTTCTAGTGCTGCTGATGAGGAATAAATTTCCGAAATGGCCATACAGCTCATAAAAATTATTGCAGTTGGAGTTAACAAATGTGTTATAGTCTCATGTTCATTTTCTCCATATCCTTTCGTAAAATATTACCTTTTGCTCTTTTCACAAAGTTACCCTAGGAACTACAAACTCTAAAGTAACAAATAACTGGTGAAATAAACACTCAATATGCCGGAGAGGTAGGTATATTACTGCTTAGGAAGGGAAAGATGAAAGGGATGATTAGATAGATGTCTTATGTCAGGTGAGAAATGTTTCGGCTCTTTAAGGAGGAAAACATGTTAAAATCAAAAGCAAAAATTTATAAAAAATGGAAGCGAAAATTGGTGGCAACGAGTTTTGACAAACACTGGAAAGGGGAGAAATGAACAAAAAATTAAGTCTTCTTTACTGCGTATTTCAATTTCACCGGTTGATTGGCCCTACGACTCGTTTATATATTTTGCGCTATCTAGTATTCCATCTTCTTATATTACATATCAGACTTCCATATATGGTTTGAGACATATATTTTTAATATGACTAGTGTTACATGCATATCTCTGTTAGCCTGTCTCACACCTATGTAAAAACATGATCTACTCCTATGCAGTAAATATGATAATGCCCAGCAACACAGTACAACAGGACAGAATGCTATCTGTGTAATGGACACAGCGCTGCGCCTCGCAAATGTTATATTTTGTGACCAATAAAGCATGAAGTTTGTTCCAGAGGATTATTTTTATACAATTTTTGAAAATTATTCCTAGGGTTGGTTGCTTAGGAAAACATTTTATTATGGTTCTGTTTCATTTTATCCTAATGTTAACAATGAAAGGATATGGAGTAAATGTACATGAGAAAAAGTCCCTATAAATACATGATTAAACTAAACATTACTTTTATTGTTATTCTTCACCTTGAAGTCACTTTGGCTTTCAACTAACAGCTTTGCTCATACTTTACAGTAAGTTCGAGAGGGCCCCTCCGGTTTTAGCGGAATTCATTGCTAAATGTCGAGCAACGTAAAAAATTGGGTTCTTTGTAAAGCTCATACAATAAGCCATCGTTTGATACATCGTTTTCATAACTGAGAAGCATTTGGATAACATTTTGAAGCAACTGAAAGACAAAACTTGAACGAAAAACGAAAATTTCCAAAATTTCGATAGGTGGGTCTAAAAATGGGCCCTGTTCCACCAGTGCGTGCAGGTTATGCTCGTGTTAACATGTTTTACTTTGAAGAGTGGATGTATGCGGACTTAAAAAAATGGGTGGGGTTGGAAAGTGTGTGTGTGGGGGGGAGGGGGGGTGCACGGGGGTTATTCCAGGTACCTTCATTTTTATTTTAATTGCATGTTTACATGTAATGAATATTGGAACAACATCTAATATATAGCGATTTTACCACGGGATTGGACACAAAGAGTTAGAGAGACGTCATATTAGAATTGTGCATATTTTATGAAAGGATATGTTGTAAATGAACATGAGACCATAACACATATGTGTCTTCCAACTGCAATAATTTTAATGAGCTGTATGGCCATTTCGGAAATTAATTCCTCATCAGCAGCACTAGAACCCAAACAAAGGAAATCCATATCCAAAAAATGTTTAAAATGCATAAAACCAAACGAAATCAAAATAATCATTAATATCAAATATAGCAAAGGACAAAACTACGATGGAGGGAGTTAATCCTTCGGTTTTAGAATTTACATAAATTTAGATAATATTGATTGAACAAAGTGTACACATGAGATATTATCTCATGTATAAGTACACCATATCTAAGAAAAATAAAGAGCATACATCTCTACCACGGGGAATTGTTTTACCAACTCCACACTGCATTAAAGACAAACTCCTGTATTAAATATTTTACGAAAGGATATTGTGTAAATGAACATGAGACCATACATTTTTTGTATACAAAACCTTAGCCAAAATTCTAGTATTAAAAACTAATGACATACCTGAAATAAGAATTTAAATTGTTCCATGTTCAGTATCTAGTTTAAACCATCCTTCGGACAGAAGGAAATGCTCAAAATCATCAAGGAGAGATTAAACAAAACCTAAGGCCATAAAATTGAACTTTGTATACAAATTACAACAATTCTTTATGGTTGCTATAGTGTCTGTTTTAGTTTGCATGGCAACCAACTGTAATACTGCCAATATAGCAGATGTTTTACATATTACTGTAGTCCAAAAGTACAGTTTTCAGCCACCAAAATACTATTTGTTTAGAATTTCAATTTTTTGGTATGGTTTCCATGAAGCGGGTACTTATTTTGAATTTCCAATGCTTTTATGTCTTACATAACACACAACCTTCCTGTGAAGTGTCATGGAGTTAGTTTTTTTTATATATTTTCTCAGAATCAGCTTAAAGTAATTATTGTTTTGTCAAGAGAATAATAGGACACGCAAAAAACAATTTGTCTCCCAACTTCTTTTTGGGAGGCTGAATGAGGCAATCGATGTTTTGCATTAAAACAAACGGATCATTTTAGAAGTGCGAGCAGGGATGAGTATATACTTATTTAATGTCTTTGGCCTTATCTAGTTATTGGTTACCATATCAAAATGTGAAAAAAAACCCACAAAAAAAACGAATTTGAACAAATACAGTAAATTTCGTTATGCTGTACACATGTTCCAAGTAACTAGTCAGGATTAAAAACAAAAATAAAGGTCTCTTGTGTTGATACCAAATAAGAACACTAGTAACAGCAATCAAGATGCTTTATTAATCAAATGTTTCCTTTCCTTATCTTGCTAAATTGATGAGTATATTCTCTTCACCATTTGTTCAAACAACTGAAATAAAAGATGAAATGCACATTTTAGATAAAAAACAATATATTCAAGTTAATTATGATTTTATGTGGCATTTGAAAATCATTTTACAAGGATTATTATGTGTTTCTTTTATAAATTATAACAAAAACAGATTTATATGTAATTACAAACATTAATTAATATTACTTATGTTAAACAGCATTATTCTAGTTACATTCTTATATAACATGCATTAAACGTTTTGTGTAAAAACCAGTGGTAAAATCGTTATATATTCATGCCTCATCAGAGATCCAACACACGTAAATGTATGCGCCCGTAATTATCCCTATTTTTATACTTTCTTGTTTGTAACTAGCCTTTGTTATATCCGTATTAGATTCTGTGTTTTGTTTATTACATTCGTTCATGTTTTGTTGTGTGTTAAATAAGAGTAACCGTCATTATTTGTCTTTAACTAGAAGTACTTGGCATCAAAAGTTTACCCTTTTTTCTTATTTCAATGGAACCAATTCATGAGAGCTTGAATATATATATATTACCATGCAAAGTACCCATTTTAGCACGGTCTGGCCATTTACGGCGATATTTAACTCTTTCCTGACGCTAACAGTGAAAAATAGCATAAAAGGCAAACTCGTGGCAAAATCAGTATATATTCAAGTTCCCCATGAATTATATTAAGCACTTTTCTTTACCCAATGGAAATCATGTATAGTAAGAAATAAACAATGAAGGGATAGTCTTTCGCAAGCTCTTTCGAATGTTTCATGGCAAAAAATCTTATTCAACAAAACTGTGCACCAACGAAAGTGTATAATGGTGGTAAATTTAGGAAAAGTATAATGTTTTAAGATCGTATCAGCAATGTTTTCTGTTGTCATTTGCTTTAAACAAAATAAATGTAAATACTGAAGTAAGTGTGTATTACGATAATCTTTCAAATCAAATCTGTATTTTGAAATCAAAATGATGATTCTGATATTCAATGGAATTTTAATGAATGACCAATTTAAAATTAAGTTTTTTTTTTCTTTTAGAAAAACCCTAATTGAAATAGTAATGTAAGAAACAGTTAAGTTAAGAAGTTTTATGAATACTGGCCCTGGAGAGTATCTCTTCTGCACCGCATTTTCTGGTCTCTTAAGTTATAAAATATAGCTAGCTTAATTGCAGACCAGGAAAAATGGTATTGGCGTAAAATGGCGTATTCTACGGCCCCTTGAAATTAAGTAGTTGTGCATGTACCAAAAAACGTTTTTTGGGGGAATGTACTACATTGACTCCATGGTAAAGGAGATTGATATTGGGTATTTATTTT
The DNA here is from genome assembly GCA_002080025.1 of Modiolus philippinarum. Classification (NCBI taxonomy): domain Eukaryota; kingdom Metazoa; phylum Mollusca; class Bivalvia; order Mytilida; family Modiolidae; genus Modiolus; species Modiolus philippinarum. The sequence continues at coordinate 42,441 of MJUU01049653.1, forward strand.
GCAACTATAAAAACAATGTCAAGCGAGTGGTTTAGAGGTGAAATTTTACACCCAAGACAACGATCCGAAAGACTGCGTGCAGAGAAAGAAATTAGTGAATTAATGATTCCTTCCTTAACTGCATTAGAAGACTTATGTATTCAAAACTAACCCATAAAACTTAAAATCTTTTCGGGTTCGGGATAGTACTTTCAAACAATAGTTTAACACAACTACAGAAATGTCGGCTTGGATAAGAAATTGCGTCACTATGAAATGAGACTTTTAATAGTCGGTTGACCGCTTTACTGTAAAATTTTGATATCCTCGTGTTTTATCCCATAGAATGGTTAAAAAATGCATAAATATTGGACAAAATTTTATCTAATGCAAATTATACTTCCATAAAATTCAAATCTAGAGAGTACCATTTCTCGCCAAATGTTTGAAGTCTTATACAAAATGAGGATAGGTATAACCTTTTGTGGAAGAGAAGAAGAATTCACTTGGAAACTATCGTTTACAATAATCTGAAAACCTTGTTCTCTTATCAAAGTTTTTTAGGGACATACATTTGTAAGTAATATGGCATCGGATAGTTCCGAACTGTGCAATACATTTAATGTAAAACATGAATTTCGTACAAAATTCTAGTATAAATTGAAAATAAAATTAACTGGAACCACGTTATTCACTGGAACCCCTTTTGAACTACCTTTTTGAAGGCTGGATCCATGCGCCCGGCTGTAAATGGAACAGCAGAATTACAACTCCGTGAATGTTATAAATTAGACAGAACCATTCAATAAATGTACTGCTCTCCTGAAATAATCGGGTTGATTCAGAATACACGTGCCTATAAGTACAGGACATTACATTTTTATGCATAAAGGGGGTAACATGTAAAGTATGGATTAAGTCACAAATCATGCAAATGCTTTTACTGTCTTTTCTATGTTAAGCAGAAACCTCTTACTGGTATAGCTTTTAACAGCAGAGACAATGCTTTTAGAGACATGGATTACATTTTAAGTACATTGTACTAACGAGATTGTATTGTTTTCTACTGGTTTTTCAATGTCTGTCTGAACATGATCGGCTTTTGCAACATCACTGTATGTTTTTGATAATTTGACCGTAATTTAAAGCTGCACATGTTTCAGTGTAGTCATAGACAATCTCAGACTAATTTTCAAGGTACAAGAGCATTAAAGTAAACGAAGTATTCAATCTGTACACCAATAAGAACTTTCAAAGTAAACCAAAATGCATCGGCGGAAAATGGTGTTCAAATGAAGTTTCAACACGAGACCGCGTAAAGGACAGTTCCAATTTCAATAATGACAATACATAAGTGAATCTAGAGGGGTGTTCTAAGAATCGGATCTCCCTGGTTGCTCGAAGAGTTCGAAATATTCGGGAAAAAATTTAGCAAAAAACCAAAAGAACTGACAAAAAAAAATGACTGTAACTTAATTTTGGAAATTAGTTGGAAACAGCCTCCTTTTTTGAAGGCTGGATCAGCCCCTTTGCTATTCGGAATTCTATAACAGACAACTCGGGTTGAATTAACGGACTACGCACACAAGTTAAGTTTGGACATATGATTAAAATTTGTAATTTGCACTGAAAAAGTCAGATATATACAAATATTACATGAACTTTATTCCAGTGGAACAAATCTTATATAATATTTTGTCCTTTGGAATAAATATTATGGTGGAACTTATATTCTGTCACATCCCATTTTGTTTTATAGTTCAACCTTGAAAAACAAAAACTTCATTATTAAGAATTGTATGTACCACTACCACATTCCCATTGATTTCCTTACTGAGTACATGTAATGATTAAAACACTATCATTAGTAGTCTAGTATGAAATCTCTAACATCGAAATAAATTTTGCAATCATTTGAAAGCGAGGTTTGTCGAAATTACATGAAATTTTCCTTAAAAAGTTTAACATTAACATGCTCAAGCATCATGTTTTGGTGGAAAGTTGTTTGAACTATAATCTTTCGTGAATTTTCGGCTACACATCAGAAGTCTCACAGAATTGATTTTTAAGCCAACGGACGGAAGGTACATTACTGATTAACTAGTGTCGATTATTCGAAAGGTACAGGCTCACAAAATAGTTTCATGATATATTAGTAGGACAGACCTCGGTTTGTACTGATATTGATCGAAATATGTAGTCAGGTAAACTATAGAAGGTTCGATCCACAGTTTGTAAATAAGTAGAATTTCAGTTAAATGTGAATTTAGCAGAAAAATTTAAAAAAAAAACAAAGGAAAAATGTCTGATATGTTTATCAAATTCAATCAGTGAACTAAAATTTGGGGGAAAACTGATTCCTTTGAGTTTTTCATTGCTTTCATATTCGCAAGGTTGAGAGTTAAGGTTTATCCATGAAAGAAATAAATGTGTCAAAATAAAAAGGATCATATTTTGTGAGATTGCTCCGAAAGATTTATTAATGAAATTATGAAAAAAATATGAGAGAGTCCATAGGGAGTCAAATACGAATTTGCGTACCCTGATGAGGATTCAGGCCAAGTATGATAATAATTTGACGAGCACTTTTACAGGACTTACTAGATACCGAACTTACTGTAAACTCAATTTCTTTATATGGCTGCTTTGACAACTTATTGTTTTCGTTGCAAATAAGTCTAAACATCTTGAAAACTTTAACTCAGTAAAACTGATAGAGAACAAAAAAACCAAGTATGATCTGAATGGAAGCAACAATCAGCTAAGGACAGAGCTTTGCATGAGAAAGATATTCGTCAGTTTTCGACAAAATTTACCAAAAAAAATTCAAATGTTGAATGACGGATGATGGTCTTAAAGTGGTGCTGAAAGTCACATGGGCTTTTAAGTAAGATGAGCTAATAAATGAAAACGACATTAGATTAATTAATATAATACATCGGCAAACGAATACCGAAGCAAGAAAAGGAAAGGGGAAATTCTAAAATCATAAATCCAACATCACGGCAACTCACAGCAACAAGAATTGAGACAGTATAACAAAGACAAAACAAATAAACAAAAGTGAACAAGAACGCCACAAAACTAAAGAACTAGCAGTGTGAACCCCTATAAAAACTGAGGAATCATCCTTATAAATAAGGATTAAGTTAGTGAAACTTTGTATTACCCTTAAGGGTGAATTCGACTTCCTGTGAGCCATATTCGTTCATTGCAGCAATAATATATCTCCCTGCATCATTGGGCTCCGTTACCATGATATGCAATCCGTCCATGTAATACCATCCTTGAGGACTGTCGTCATATTCAGCATAATGCATTATTATATACTTCGGGTTTTGTTCTAGAATGCTTTTTCTTCCCGTCCTTGTCTTCTTAAAGTATTCCATATTTGCAACCGGAAACGCTTAAAATATCAATGCAGTGACATAAATTGAAAAAAAACAATACACAATGAACATGATTCAAAGAGATAAGGAATTAACAATATACAATGAACATTATTCACGGCAATAGGAAATAAACAATACATTGATCACATCAATAGCGGATAACAATACACAATGAACATTATTCGCATGAATATGGAATAACAATACATAGTAATTACATCTCATGCATATTCATTTGAATTCAGTCAATTTGATAGGTGAACACCAATCACATGGCATATCAATGTGAAGTTTCAATTCCCATGAAACACATTTGAATACATGTTCACGTGGCGGATTAATTTGAAAAAAAATAGAATCCCAATGTACATGATGTGCTTTCCCGTAAATAAATTGTTTTTTTTTTATATTTCGGTTAAAATGTAATTATAAAAATTTAAGGCATTATACTGAAGTTTCATAGGGACTATGAAAGTGTTGACCAGCTGCACATTTTCAACATGAAGCGTTTCATTATAAATGTGCTTTAGTCAACACATTCATATCCCAATGAAACTTCAAAATAATACATTCATTCTTAAATAAACAGTATTCACATGAATATGGAATAAATATTATTCACATGAATATGGAATAAATATTATTCACATGAATATGGAATAACAATACATAATAACATTATTCACATGAATATGGAATTAACAATACACATTGATCATTATTCACAGATTCACATGAACAATATCTACAGATTTATCGTAATAGGGAATAACAATGCGCATCGACCATTGTCTACATTAATAGGGAATATATTTCGAAAAAGGACAAAAGAGGTTATTGAATTTTGACATAAAATTATGACGCTACAATGAAAGGTAGAAAAACTATATAATTTGACTTGAATATTAACTGTTTCTGCAACCTACTAGTCTTTCACCAAGAAAGTCGAATGCGCCTTGTTTTAGAATCGATTATCTTTAAATAACAAAATACCGAAGTTACTGTGAAATCGTTTCTGTCTATGCGCATTTCGAGAACTTATGTCTATTAAGTGTAGGTCAAAATCCAAATTTTGGAAATAAAACAAAAGAAATATTTGTACAAGCTAATTGAGAACAAATTATCTAAAGGATCTTAAATATGGAAAACCAAAATCACCTAAACACAGAGCTTTGCAAGGGGGAGACATTCTTTAGATTTTAGACAATTTCTTTATATCTAGATTTCGCAAGTTTTCGTGTAAAATCGGTTTTCAGACTTTAAATTGACTTAGCAATAAAAGTTTAGTATCAGTATAATGTCACTTTTCATAAAGGTGAAATATAATTTCAGGATACGGAAGGATCTCTCTATGATAAATGGTAATGTAAACCCCTGCAATGACAGAAGATTCCAGTAAACTAGCTCAAAGTAATACACACACATACTTTCAGATGGAATTAATATTTATCTATTATTAATGCAGATAAATAGTTTTTCTCAAGAAATTTATTGGACGATATCCAGATTTGATTGATAAATATTCAATTACAATTTCCAATTTTATTGAAGACGGTTTTGTTTGTTTTGGCTTCTTCTTTTTGGTTTCTCTTTATGCCACTTTATTGTGTTTTGTGCACCGAGCGACAAAACATTTTACCTGTATGAGACAATGCTTATACATTGAATGACAAAAACATTTCGTTTTTAATATTGTGGTTTTGACATTTAACACAATTTAGGCACACAGACGCTATATGAAAAAAAAGGAAACAGGGTAAATGTCAAAGAGACAACATTTCATTTCTAGGTTAAAACAACCCAAAACAAAGCATCTAGGGGTCACCACACGGTCTTCAATACAGTTAGGAACCTCAAACCATATAGCAAGCCCTAAATGGCCCCAAAAAGTTTTAAAAAAGTGAACAAATCAGTGGAAACGAACCACATTCAATAACCGGAATATAAAAAAACTAACATTTTATAATAAGACAAGGACAAGACAATGACCAACTATAGTTAGTCGTCATATCAGCGGGAGGTTGATGCGTCAATAAACCTGGTTAAACCCACCGTTTTATTATAAAATGCCCGTTCCAAGTCGCGAATATGACGGCTGCCAAACATGTTCTGTGTTTTGTTGTTTCCCTGATTCAGTCGTATGTTATACGGATATTTCTTACTGGTTTCCTTTTGATCGATTTGGACTTCTGTTGTCACTTTAAATTATGAGACGAAAGAGTTTCAATTCAAGACTCTGAAATGAGTGCTACATTATCAGAGAATGTTCAGGCTAGTATTGCGGTACACTTTTGTTCACTTTATTTTATGACAAAATTTTAGTGCATTCATGATAAACCTAGCATGTTTCTACCGTTTTATGGTACGTCCGAAACGATTGTAGTGTAAAAATGATAAACAAATCAAGGTTATGGAGTGAATGTGCATGAAGCAACACAAAGCCCCGACAAATACATGGTAAGAAAGTCTTTAATCGTTTATTGTTGTTCTTCTTCTTCAGTTTGAAATCACCGTTAATCCTTCAACAACGAGCTTTATTCATACCTAATAGCAAGTTAAAAATATCCCGAAGGACCTGTTTGAGCTTAAGTTTTGGTAGATGTTCCATAACGCTACATCCATGCTGTTTTATCATGGATGCGGAATGAAAAATAACTTGTAATTTGTTCTTACAACCACCGTCCTCCTTTACTTGAAAAAAGACTACTGGAAGACAATCAAACCATATAAACAAACACATGGCACTCATGATAAGTTTGTTATAAGTCTGATCCTTATGATTAGTCTGACATGTTTGCAATGTTTTTATGATAATATCAATATAATTGCAATGAGATGCCGATTATAGGACTGTTTGATAATGTACAGTTAGCCCCTGCCCCAATGACTTCTTTTTTGTTACTTCTGTTTGACAAAGTAAGTACCTTTTTATGTAAAATTTGTCATTTTGTAAACTCACATCTGTGATGTCGATTATGATATTTAATTACTTTATGGGCATATTCAAATTTATCTCTAAACTTTTATTATAGAAATAGCTTACCGATATAAACAATTGTTTGGTGAAAGACCAATTTTGAAAAACTCAATTGAATGCATTTTGTTTCTTTGAAATCAGTGTTTGTAGATGGGTTTAAAGAATAAGAATCTGATATTGGGAATTCTAATTTTTTTCACTTATTATTCTAAATATTCATTTAACAAATATTTATTTAACGCTTTGTTATCCCCGCACTTCTGAAGAAATTTCAAGGATATTGCTTAACCCTCCGTCTGTCGGTCTGTCCGTCCGTCCCTTCGTCCATCCGTTCGTAAGTCTGTCCGCCATTCCCTCCGTCCGTCTGCACGTCTGTCCCTCCGTCTGTTCGTCACAGTTTTTTTTTTTTTTTTTTTTTTTTTTTTTTTTGACTCAAACTCCTATACTTTTTATTTAAGGACTTAATTTTGTTGTAGAAATAAATATATTCTGTACATACGGAATTAGCTTTCGGGGTTTTTATAATGGTCTTGGTGCAAACAAGAGGCCCCAAAAAGTCGATATTTACACATGTGGCATGCAAAACAAACCCGTCCTACATTTTTTCGGATTTAGGGATTTAACTTTGTTGCTGAATGGTTGTATAAAGTGTGTACATGCAAAATGGTTTGTAAAGTAATGGTTTGGGTACCCGTATAAACTGGTTTAAACCTACCACTGGCTTTTGTTAGTACAGGTACTAAGTCCGACTTTCCCGAGTTCATATCGTTATTTATGTATGTCTCTTGCCTTCATTATTGTTTTTTCTAGGGAATTTCGCCGGTGCATTGTGGCATATGATTGTAGTTCTCGGCCATTGTAGGTGTATACTGTTACCCGTTTTTGTAAAACATATTAAGCTTTTGAATTTTTTTTATCCTTATCTTGGTGTAAACAAGCGGTCCCCGAAATTTGATTTTGACAAGGGCTCAAAGATTTTGACTCTGACACATATATTATGTGACACAAACTCCTCCTTCATTTTTGAAATTATGGATTAAATCGTTTTGCAGACTTGTATCAGATGTTCTGTAATAATGGTTTGCATATGGTGTGCAATTAGCTTGCGGAATCTTGATTCTAGTGCCAACTTTGGCAAATTTCCAGAAATGTCAAAGACCCATATTTCTTTCTTTAAAGAAAACTGAATTTTGAAAAATAATACTTCAAAAAATGAGATTCCAAGTTTGGTGTATTTCCAGAGGACAATTATTTTTTGGAATTCTACCTAGCAACCACACATCAATTGGATATCAAAAATCTTTGATTCAAATTTTTGATAAATGTCCTAAAAGTCTCAAAGACCACTTGTTATGTTCGTTTTCTGAATTCTACCTAGCAACCATATTTAAATGAGCTGTCTTGTTTACGACAAACATTTTCAGCAATTGAATTTAAAAAAAATATTTGATTCAAAGTTAGGTAAATTTACTGAACGTCTTGGAATCAACTTGTTTTTGGGATATCTACGTAGTAGATATCCTTAAATAATTTGTTTCTTTTATGACAAACATTTCCATTACTTAGTTATCAAAATTATTTGATTCCAATTTTCAAAAAAAAATTCCTGAAAGTCTCAAAGTCGACTTTTTATTATTATTATTTTTTATTTTTTATTTTTTTAAATTCTACCCAGCAACCTTACTTTCAGAATTCGTTTCTATTTGAGCAAACAGTTTCACTAATAGGATTACAAAACTATTTGATTCCAGTATTGGTATATTTTTTAGAAAGGTCACTTATTTTTTTGGAATTCTACATTCAAACCAAAGTTTAAGAATTTGTTTCAATTAGAACAAATATTTTCACCAAATTTTGATTTCCAAAATATTGTATTCCGAATTAGGTAAAAAAAATTAAAGTCTCAATGACGACTTTTTTTTATTTCTTCCTAACAACCGTAAATCCTTGAATCCTTTATTGTAAAAATAACCACTATTAATGGTTCAATTAAAAAATCTTTAGTAAAAATATGCCCAGAATGTATCAAAATTGTTTTCTGTGCCAAACAGGGAGTGCGGGGAAAGCTGCCGTTTCCGACAACCTTAACTTTCTTTTGTTTGTTTATTTATTCTTTTTCTGTTCATGTGTGATATATTTTTTTAACAAAACTAATCGTATTGGCTAATCTTTGTCCTGATCATTATTTGATATGAAAAAGAAAGGTCAAATAGACAACATCCCATCTCCAGGTTAAAACGACCCAAAACCAAGCATATAGTGGCCACCCTACGGTCTTCAACACAGTGAGGAACCTCACGCCATATAGCAAGCCCTAAATCAATGTTTTTGGTTATAAACAGGTGATCTAATTAAATGTGCCAAACAAATTGTTCTTAATCGCATGTTACTTTGCAAAACATGTACCACTGTCAACAACTTTTAATAGGGTCTGTAAGTCTCGTCATGTGACTCACGAGAATCCACGATAAACAGTCAATTCGAAAACGTTTCCCGCCAACAAATGACGTCTTGGGATTGTGACGTTCAAAATTTTGTTTGAAACGTCATTTATCTTTGTTTAAAATGTAACTTCCGGGTACAATTTTTGATCCCGGAAGTTCCAAAATTGTACGAGACTTACAGGCCCTATATACACGTACAAATATATCAGATGAATGTGGTTTTATTGCTTTTTAGCAATTTCCTGCACTCATTTTAACATTCAGTTTCAATGAAAACTCAAATGTCAAAACTTATATACTAAATCCTGGGCATTTTCAAGTCATTTTATTTTTTCTACTCTTCACTTTTTATTTTTTAATTCATTTTTTTTCATCAATTATTCCTTCGGTATTCTACTGCCGTTGTTTCATTATATATCTTAATTTTGTCTGAACTAAAACAAAATTAGCGATTTAAACATGAACATTCAATGATCCCGCTTCAGATATCCTTTGTGCATTATAAAATTTATCCATAAAAAAAGTTAAAAAAAACATAATGTACATTTTTAATCAAATAAGTATTAAATTTCCGATGCTTTTCATACTGAAATATATATTGTTTGAATGAGTAGCTTTACACCAATATTATTTTTTCATCAAATGAACACCGCTGATGATACAGATGTAGTTTAGTGTGTTAAAATTACAAGTAAACAATATGGACAAAAGTTAATGGCTTCAAACTATATTAATTTTGAAAAATATACTTCATGTGAATATCAATTTGTGACATTTATGTCTGTCAATTCTTTGTTAGTCATTTAGAAAACTATTAAAGTATGGTATAGAGATTTTTGGATTATTATCATTGTAAATGTCATGAAATTGGAATAAATATATGCTTGGGTTATTCACAGGTAAAAATTTAACTTTGCCAATTTAACATTAGTATAAACGGTCTCGTTCACCAGAACTCATCACTACATCAATGAACCTATCGGCGAAAAACCATAAATAAAAACAGTGTGTAACAGTCCAATTGTGTGATGTAGATATTAAGTAATTTTAAGTGTGACAGAAAAAGGTGCTGGGATTTTAGTTGTCTTGTCCTGTTTGTTTTGGACCCGAACATTTAAAAAAAAACAACAATGGCCATTTTTGTATTGTGTGGAAGTAAAATTTATTAATCCACCATTTTGAAGTTCTATGACTGCAGAGAAAACTTTTTGGATTTAGGCTTTTGTTAATGAGCTAACAATTATGTACATAAATGTCTTTAATTAATTTCAATTATTTGGAAGCTTTTGAAATGTTACATAGGGCTATGACACATCGTCTCAGCTCTTCTTCTTGTACAACTTTGACCCTCTGAGGTAGGATAAAGACTTCGTTTCACTTGTTAAGCGATCGTTTACCATTGCAACGGTTTTACAGGCATAGGAAGTGAAGATGCTGGTACATTAAAAAATGTTATCTCAAAGGAAAGAACTAAGCATTCCTCGTGTGAAAAATGCAAAATGTTGTGGGGGTTATTAGTTGTCAATGACACCAGATATGGCTATTGTTTGTAATGATTTCAAACAAGATTCTTATTATATAACTGTTACCTTGAGATGAAAATTCACAATAAATGATCACAATCAACTAAACAGTGCATATTGACTTATTGTGCAATCTTCACATACCAACCATTAAATCAATAAAAAATAAAATAGCCAAGACAACAAGTTATCCAAAAAACTACCTTTAAGGGAGTACGAGTGTCAAAAATTTTGTAATTAGAATTAAAATTCTGACATTTTGTTTTGAAGAGTACTACTAATGGAACAACTTGAGCAAAAAAATTAGAAAATCCATGTAGGAATTGTTAAGATATAAGACGTCAAAATTTTGGCCGGAAAAAGATCTCTCTAGAGTTTTCCTTCAATGTGCATAAGATATTTATAGGCCTTTAAATATATGAAAATATAATTGGAAGTTAATTTAATTTTATACACAGTCTATTTTATGACCAAGAAAATGTGATCCATGTGCAAAAAATTTTAGCACTGTTTGAATGGATAAAACACGAGGATATCGAATGTTTCTGAAATCTGACGCTCGTACTCCCTTAAGCCGATTTCAGAGAATTAAGCATATGAAACAGCAATTTTAAAAACTATATCATAAAAGAAAAAACAAGCAACAAAAGCTCTCATAAAATGTTTTTATTTGATAGGGTTTAAATTCAAGGTAAAAGGCGAGTCATTAAATGTAATGCAGTATGTAAAATTATGAACCCACTTACAAGTTATATCAAACCCTGCTTCATAAAATGAAAGTTAAATACCAAAATATATAGAATTCACATTTGAAGGACATGAGATAAAGTCTCTAAAAACACATGGTAAGACCTAGCAATGATGTTACTCACTTTGAAGTATTAATGAAGTCGCTATGCCAACCCTAAAATCCTTAAAAATTATTAACTTCAATTGTAACAATCATTGTGAAGGACAATGTTCTAAGATTGCTTGTCAATGAAAAAATATGCAATTTTTGCAACAAAGACTCAACGACATACTTTTGAAATAAATTCAAAATCCCAAATTTCTTTAATAATAGTGATTTTGGTACGCATGATACCATGCTAACAATCAATTTGAAAGTACTTAACATAACTTTGCTAAATCAACGCCTGAATTTTTAAGAGACATTAAAGTAGTAGACCTTGGTTAAGGGAGATAACTCTTTAAATCAGCAAGATGTTTGAAATAGTCAGTCTCATTGACGCTTTTTAAGGTTTAATGTCAAAATAGAAATGAAAATCACCTGTGATCTTACCCATAGATTTTATTGGGTCCGTGTTGTTCATCTGTAAGTGTATTTTTTTTTTTTGTTGTACTCATGTAATGCCCTTGCTTCTTAGTGTTTCTGATGTAGTCGTTGTCTATGGATTGTTCGTTCTTTTGACTCACGGTTCGGTTTTCACCTACATTACTTAAGGGCTAGCAATATATTTAAGAAAATTATGAAACAAACATATAAGTCATTTTAAGAGTTATATCCTTTAACCAAGGTCTACCTCCTTAAATCACCCATTTCGTACATTCAGTCCTGAAATCTGCTTTATCGGTACTCATTTTCAACTAAATAGAGCACAACTAAGGGCCACTTAAAATGATAAAACAGTAAATATACTTTCTTTTTTAAATAAACCCCTCTAGAAAATTTCCCACTCAATTTCATAAAATGAGTTTTGGGATTAAAAAATATTTAACAAATATAATAGCTAGATAGGACTTTTATTTAATACCAGTAAAGTCTTACGTGAAATCCTAAACTTTAATATACCAAGAAAGAATAAATAATGACAATTTAAACCCTCTATTAAAGAAGCTTTTAATTAGTACAGAGATTTGAAGCCGTTATACTCCACATACCATAACAAACCGTTACCGACTTTATTAGGAAGTGTAACTCGGTTAGTACAGAATGAACTGTTTAATGGCAATAGAACTAGTACCTGTGTGGCATTAAAGTAGTACAAGATACATGCCTATAGTGTTTGATAATATATCCATATTTTTATTTCCTTTTTTTAATAAATGGTTAGTATAAGAATAATGAAATGGAACTATCAAAAGTATCATACGGGGATATATTTTTTTTTTTTTTTTTTTTTTTTTTTGTTGAAAATATCTATTAACATCTCAAAAGGTATGTAGTTTTTTATTATATAACACACGAGTATGTCAACACCAAAACACATGCATTAATATTGTCATTTAGTGACTACATGTAATTAAACCACAACTACCACACTTGTGTACAGGTGACGTAAGTGAGAACCGAACCGTCAATCAAAAGAACGAACAATCCATGAACAGTGGCAAGATCGGACACACTAAGAAACAAGGACACAAGGAAACAAGGAAAATTGTTTATTATGGCTGTCAACATCACGAGTGTGTGTCATATAAACAGAGTCATTAAACAAAATTAATAACGAGGAAATGATTATAAAGACTTTAAAGCACATATTAAATTTCTAACAAAATTTCTAAATTTCTAACAAATTGTTACCTTGTATGGTCTTAAATCGAGTTATTTTGGGTTTTTTTTTCTAATCCTGTTTAGAAACAAACTTTGAATATACCTTACACTTAAAAAAATCATAAGATTGCTGCCAAAATGAATGTAAAATCATATGTGCAAAATATCAAAAGGATGTTTTTGCTCATTTATTGGGAATTTTTAGGAACATTATCTAGACAAGCCTTTCTTTCACACAGTTTCATAGTATTTCAATCTGAACCCCTTTCTCCCCGAAATAAAAAAGATATAAATCAATATAATAGTCTGTAAAAAGATGGACTTTTTTTTCATTATTTTTTTGCTAAGATATTTTTAAATGCCAGTCAAGGATTTGTATGGATCTTTACTGGCAATCTTGAGTATAATATCCTCATATAGTAAAAATAAAAGAATCACCTTCTTAAGTGTTAGAAATTATGTCTTGGCGTAGATAATTTTCTTATCTTTTGAATTTGACCTGAACATGTTTTAGAGGTCATTGTGTGTTTTAACTATATATAATGCAATTTCATACAGCATCCGACACGAAAATTACTTCATTTACAAAGAAATAGGGATAGGGTTAGGAGTAGGGTTATAGTTTTGAACGTGAGGGTTTCATTTAACACAGGGGATCTTCTAATAAATTTTGAAGTAACCAAACATTTTCCGATTCTAAAAAAATAAACATATTTAAAAAAATAATTCAATAAAGAACAATATTCGATTGGAACATTTTTAAAAACGCAGTCTAGAAAAAAAGACATTGGAGATTTATTGTCAAGTCCTGTAAATTATCCTTTTACTATAAGCGCCAACGTGATGGTAACCAACTTAGTCACGTGACCAGTCGATGTCGCGATAAGCTGAACATGTTTCGTTGTTTATACATATGCAAAATATTTGATAGAAAAACGTAGTTCAATATCTTAATTTATTAAAGAAAGTAAAAATAAAATAAATTTCAGAGATTAAAAAAAAATAGAAATTAAATAGGCCGGAAAATTTAAAACGACAATTTAATAAGCTGTCTAATTTGGGTTTAATCAAATTATTTTAAAGGGTTATATAAAGTGTAGAAAAATCATAAATGTGGGTGGATGAGACTGGTCTTTGAATTTTTTGTAGTTTAATTAAAACTTCAATAGAATTTTTTACATTTTAAAAGTAATTTACACCAGAGTTTTGATACGTTTTATCACAGTATTTAATAACCAACTTAATAAATTACTATACATGTAGTATTTAGGCACTACACAATATCTAAATGTAGTATCAATATATTATACATTTACTTATAAATATACTGTTCATATAATATTTATGTGTTAATCAATTGTATATATATTTACTACTCAAAGTACTATACGTGCACTTAACAATGTACCGTATATGTTGTAATCCATATACTATACATTAATAGACATGCACAATTCTTGTATTCTACATGCACTATTCAATGTACTATACATAGAGATTTTTATATGGCATTTTTCAAAGCATATCTCATATCATCCCGAGACATCCATAATAGCCCTAGGGCCGGCCCTCGGGCTAATATGGGTCGAGGGATGATGTTTCTCATTCATCAAACAGGGTATTTTCCATCGGAAAATACAGTTAATAGGAATATATCTCCTACCATTAAATGTAAGCACATTTGTACAGAAAGTTGTAAATAATTTGCTTTGCAATATTTTAACACAAGATCATCCATGTTACATGCGTGTGATAATCACTTACTGTCGACGCTTATATTTGTTAAAGGGTCCTAGAAAAGCTGAAAATGTTTTTTTGCTAACACTGGTATTTCTCTCCACAAAACGACAAAAGTATTTTCATAACAACGCACGTCATTAAGTGGAACAAGTATATAATAAGAAACATGTTACGGGTGTACACTAAAAACCCGCAAAAATGTTTCTTGTTCCCATTAAATAGATAAATTAATTTATTGCTTCAGTCGGTAAAATTATACTAAAATGAGTTAATCTTTGTTAATTTCATGAAGTGGAAACCATCAGTTGCCATTTTGAAAAATCCATATTTTACCCCATGAAATACAGATTTCATATTACACAAAATAAAATAATAATAATATAATAAAATAATACGGATTTCATATTACACCCTCTGAAGATATGAATGGCTTTATTCTTTCTTTATGACACATGCAAAAAGACACATATTCTGAGTAAGTATATGATAAATGTTCTTGTTAATGTACTATACCTGTAACGTATATGAACTAATCTATGTACTATACATGGTCTGATCAATGTACTCCTAATGTAATATACATGTACTAGTCATGTATTTTACATGCACGAATCAATGTTCTATACATGTAATGGTCGATGTTCTATACATGTATTAGTCGATGTTCTATACATGTTCTAATCAATGTACTATACATGTAATATACATGTACTAATCAATGTACAATACATGTAATATAATGGTACTAATTTATGTTCTATACATGTACTATACATGTATTTATCAAAATGTTCTTAACTATATTGTAAAAGTGGTCAGATATGGAAGTTCCTTTTTCTCTTCCGTGTTTTTCAATTACTTTCATGCAGCTACGTATAAGTAAGAGTTTCACATTTACCCATATGTGTCAACTGTCTACAAGACATTATCGAAATATAATTTTGATTCAACGTTTTAAACATATACGTTAATCAGTTTGTCGAGGCCTCTGCTGGTGGACTGTTAGTCTCCGAGGGTATTCACCAGCCCAGTAGTCAGTACTTCGGTGCTCACCCGAAAGCCGATTCTATTTGGAACCTTACAATATCTAATTTTTTGTAAATTTTGATGAAACTAAGGAGTATCTCCCTCATGCAAAGCTCTGTCCTTAGCTGATTTTGGCTTTCTGTTTAGATCACATTTGGTAATTTGTTCTCTATCAGTTTTTTAAACATCTGTGACTTAATGGTCTTCCAAACGTTTATATTTTATCTGCACTAAAGAGACATTAGTTGTCGAAACGCGCATATGCAGAATCAAATTTCACAGTAACTTCGGTATTTAGTTATTTGTTACCACTGGGTCGATGCCTCTGCTGGTGGACTGTTAGTCCCCGAGGGTATTCACCAGCCCAGTAGTCAGTACTTCGGTGCTGACCCGAAAGCCGATTCTATTGGGAACCTTACAATATCTATTTTTTGTAAATTTTGTTGAAACTAAGGAGTATCTCCCTCATGCAAAGCTCTGTCCTTAGCTGATTTTGGCTTTCTTTTTTGATCACATTTGGTAATTTGTTCTCTATCAGTTTTTTAAACATTTTTGACCCAATGGTCTTCCAAACGTTTAGATTTTATCTGCACTGAAGAGACATAAGTTGTTGAAATGCGCATATGCAGAATCAAATTTCACAGTACATATGTAACTTCGGTATTTAGTTATCAGTTAAGTGGCTAAATGCAAGAGGTACTTTCTTACTAATTTATATGTTTTCTCCAAGTACCTGCACGAAAAAAGGTTTTTTTTTTATAACTCCAAGGAGGCACATGCCGTTTTTTGGTTCCCAAATGATTTAATAGTTACCTCTAACTTCACATTTCAAAAGGACATATTTATTCCACCCCATCCCAGACTCCATAGTTGTATCTTGACACGTCATTTCCGGTGCATAGTAAACACGACGGATTCTTATTTCATCGTCTTCGGGTCTTGTATTATGTTCGTTCTCAGCATAACAAATGTAATACCCGATATCATCCGCAGTAACATATGGAATCTGAAGCAGAGGTCCCTATAAAAAGAAAAGAACATAATTTTCAACAATGAAAACAAAAAAAGAGAACTTCATTCCAAACGGTGAAGTAAACAATATCATGTTTATACGTTTTGCACAAAGAAAGTTGGTTAAGAGTAAACATAATTCATTTGCATAAATGCATGCAAAAAGTATCTAAAGGAATGAAGACCTTGTTCACGATGGTGGATCTAGGATATTGATTCTTGTATTACATGTATCGTTGTATACTTTTGTCTTATTCATGTTTTCATGTGTAGTTCCTTTGCAGATTGTGGCACGTGATTATAATTTTCAGCCATTGAAGGTGTAACCTTCGATCTAATTTTTACATTCATTAATTCAACAATTAAATTGCTATCAGTTCATAAAAAAAATTGTCATTGCTTTCTGTGTTGTCGTTTTGACCATGCCTTTGGACTTCGATTTTTGTAAATTTCACTTCTTTGTTCCTTGGTATTCTACTGCTGTTGTTTTGGACCAATATTGATAAATAACAAGATACCGAAGTTTCTGCATGTGCACATTCCGACAACTCATTTTTCTATAGTGAAGATCAAGTCAAAGCATTTGGAAATCCATCAACCGCAATATATGTGATACCTGATATAGAACAAGTTACCAATAGCCTTTAATATGTTCATTTTTTCATGCTGAAACATTCAAATCTACACCTAAGGATAACACCTTACCTACTAGGTACTGGATTCCTAAGCTTCACAAGAATCCCTACATCATTTTATTTTGGCTTCCAGTAATTGTTGCAAAACCAATTTGTCCGTCAATTTAACCAGTACACTTACTTGTATAAATGAGTAAGATATATAATATTGTGAAAAAATAACATATCAAAACTCTGGTGTGAATTAGTTTTGGAGTAAAAAAAATCCCTAGAAGTTTTAGATATATTACAATCTACAAAAAGACCAGTTTCAACTATTGATACTATTGATAGTAATGATTGTTCTACACAACACTGTCGCTATATTGTTTAAATCCAAATTGGATAATTTTTTAAATAGTATGTCAGATTTTCCGGTCTTCAGTTCATTAGCTGCAACAAAAAGCAATGATTCTCCGCCTATATTACCTTCAAGAACAATTGCTCCTGGACATGGCAATGATAGGCACTGATTTTTGTTCGTTTTGGCACTATTGTTTAAAGAACATGTCAATAGAATCCCAGGGGGTACTCATTGTGCACCTTTAATTGCAGATCTCATTTAGTTCGGTTACGAACTGGATGTGATGAAAAAAAACAAACAATGATAAACTGAAAAGACGGAATGTCTTACATTCGTGAAAGATATACCGATCTTTGATCTGCTCTCATGTAAGAAGCTATTATTCTTGAATGTCTTAATTCTTTCATATGTTTAAGCTTTTGATCTCCAAAATGTTTGATTCTGATCTGCACAGAAGAGACAAACCAGAAATTCAATGAACTGCAACTTTTTTGAATTTATTTAGATTTCAACGGAAGTGTATTGATGCCATATGAAAAAAAACTTATCTCGTAATTATGAGGTGTTATGCCATAATAATGAGATACTATTTCATAATTATGAGGTACTATTTTATATTTATGACATATTTTTTATAATACAAAAAATACTTAAGTTGCACAAAAATGGTAAATTTCGTTATTCACGTGTTTCAATGAGTAACCTCTCATCAGCAGCATTAAAATCAAATAACACGGAAAGCCATAATCCAAAAGTAGCCCAAAAAGACGGGGGTGGGCATAAATATATACATTGTATATATGATTGTTCAAAAACATTGAATCGACTTAATATCATGAGAAAATTTAAACTGATTATAGATCATAAAACACTAGAAAAAATGTATTTTTCGTAGATAAGATCCGTATTAAAATATGCCGATGTAGTATTCACATTTTGAAGCATAAAATAGAAAATGTTCAAATAGAGGCGACAAGGATCATTACCGGGACAACAAGATTGACATTAATTCAAAATTTATATCACGAAACAGGGTGGGAAAAGTTAAGTGAAAGACGTGAGGCTCATAAAATTGTATATTTTTAAAAAATGGTAAATAACTTGACTCCGCCATATTTAAGTGAAATTTTACCAAGCAAAAATGATTAAATACATGATCATCCTAGGCATTACATCAAATATCAACAAGAAACTGTTTTACTCAAATTACTTCTTAGCCTCTACAGTACGAATCTGGAACTCATTTCCTAATCAAGTTAAACATTTGACCTCTGTAAACCAACTAAAAGCTTATTTCAAAAGTAAAGTCGTAAAAAAACCTTTATACTATTAGGTCATGGGCTGAAATCACATTCCGTGCACCCCCCCCCCACTTCCCATCTAGACCGATTTTTTTCAGTCCTCCTATACCCCCTCTTTAAAATAAAAAATGTTAACACGAACATAACCTGCACGCATAGACTGTATAGACCCACTTTTATAGTACACCGCGAAAACTTTTGTATTTTCGTTTTTACCTAAGTTTCATCTTTTAATCTCCATAATTATTTAATGATAAGTAATAAGTACTGAATTTTGATACCAAATTAACGCAAATTTTGATATCCTTTACAATGAACTCAAGTTTGGGCACTTTACCCCATTTATATGACCTGGGGATACAAGAAATGTACCCCTCCCCCTGCACAAAAATAGTGAAAATGACAAATTTAGGCTGTCAATTTCTTTCAGATAAACAACCCTCTCTTAGAACAATTGAATGGCAAATTTGCAGATGAATCCTCCAGATTAGACATATATTACGATTTAACAATGCACTTTGGAGAAAACTGAAATGTTGAAAATTCCCCTTTTTTCCATCAGTTTGGGCAATATATTTAGTTTAAGTCAACAATTGTTGTTAAAATACCAGATCATGATGTAATTCATGCAACAATGTCATATATAACACACATTTTGCATGTTCTAGATATTTTTATGCGAACATAGACAAAAAATTGACAATTTTACTGAAATTTTGTTGGGTTAGGGGTAAGATTCTCTGTATTCATAGTCACATTAAACATCCGTTGATATTCTAAGCACTGTTTTAAGACAACTCATGTATTGCTTAGAGCAATTTATTGGCATATCTGCAGATATATCATCCAGATTTGCCATATATAACGGGTTAACAGTGAACTTTGGCCAAATCTGAATTGTTGAAAATTCCCATTTTTCATCAATTTCGGGCACAGTGTTAAGTTTAGGTCAACAAGCGGCTGTTAAATTACCAAATCGTGATGTAATTTATGGAACTTGTCATATACAACACACATTTTGCGTGTTTCAGTTAATTTGTTGCGAACATTGACAAATGAATGACAATTTTAAGGAAAATTTGTTGGGGTAGGGGTAAGATTTTCGGTACCTTGAGTCACATCAAACACTTCTTGTTTTTCTTAACAATGTTTTCAGACATCTAATGTATCGCTTAGAACAATTAATTGGCACATCTGCAGATATATTCCTCTAGATTTGGCATATATAACGATTTAACAGTGAAATTTGGGCAAATCTGAAATGTTGAAAATTCCCATTTTTCATCAATTTCAGCCAAAATATTGAGTTTAAGTCAACAAATGGCTGTTCAAATACGGAATCATGGTATAATTTATGAAACATTGATATATACAACACACATTTTGAGTGTTTTGGTTATTTTTATGCGAACAAAAAATTGACAATTTTACAGTAAATTTCTTGGGGTAGGGGTAAGTTTTATTGATGTATGATGTTTATATGAATAAGAATTGCCATTATTTGTAATAGTTGTAAAGCAAATATAATAAGCTTTCATTTGATACCTACTTTAAATGATATTTGTTTACTAAAAAGTAATATTGGACAAAAGAATGACAAAACTTAATCAAAATCGGAAATATTCAAAGATCCATTTATTTGGTCTATTTGAAAATAAAACTTTGATCATTAAAAATATGTAAACATTATGTTAACATGTTTTATATTCAAGAAAATAGATTGAAAAACTAAAAACAATTTTCAGAATCGGGACTCGAGATGCACTTTGGGTTCTTTAGACCATCAAACTTACGCAAATTCAATGAAAATATCTAAATTTTCCACAATATTTCATAGGGGTAGGGGTACGTTTAATGGCGCTCTGGAACGTGTAGGGCATAGAAATTTTAAAAATTTGGGTTCTTTGTAAAGCTCATACAATAAGCAATCATTGGATACCTCTTTTTTAAAACTGGGAAGCATTTTGGTCAACATTTTGAAGCAACTGAAAGAAAAACTTGATCGAAAAACGAAATTTTCCTTGATCTGGTAGGTGGGTCTAAAAATGGGCCCTGTTCCACCAGTGCATGCAGGTTATGCTCGTGTTAACATGTTTGAAGAGGGGAGGTATGCAGACTTAAAAAATGGGTGTAGTTGGGAAGTGGGGGGTTGCATGGGGGTTATTCCAGCCCATAGAATTGGACAGATACTTCACTCTAAAGTAAGTGAGAACCTAAAATTAAGAATACAATGCAGCAATTTCAATAGTGATTTGTATTCGAAAAATCTTACACATTCCCCACTTTGTGCATGTGGACAAGTAGACCTGTGAAACATTTTCTTTTACAATGCAGACGATATGATGAAATCAGGTTAAGGTTTTTACTGTCTCTTCAAATTCAAGAAACTATTACTACAGACTTACTACTGTTCGGTTCCAACGATTTAACACTGGAGCAAAACAAGATGATATTTACAAATGTGCAGAGTTATATTTTAAGTAGTAAAAGATTTTCTTCTTGATATCTCTTCAGTTCTTTCTTTATGTGTTTATTTAACTATTATTTATTTATTTATTTAGCTGTTATTTATTGATTTAAGTGTTTATTAATTTTATTTTATTATTATTATTATTATTATTATTATTATTTTCTTTTGTATTTTTCTATGCACTTTCTTGTCCCATTGTCACATCTTATCCATATTTCCATTCTTTAAATATTGCACTATTACTTGTATGTCTGATATTTTTATTTCATGTCATATTGGAAAACAAAACCTTGAGCAAAAAAAATAAATTGTAATCAGATATGTTTAATCTTCGATACGGATTAAAATAAGATATGCATCTTGTTTCCGGATCCTATTAATCTTACTTTAATTTTGTTCATGTACATGTTTATGATGTTACTGTAAGTTTAGAGTTGATTAATAAAATATGTTTAAAATAAGAAATACTCATTTCCAAAAATAGCGAAATAGGGAGCCAAATCTAGTACCAAGGACATCTACCTACTGCAATACACGGAATGAAGCCTCAGTATTTTTAAGTGGTTAGAATTTATATAACAGTAAATTTCTATTACACACAAGGTAAAATTTAAATTATAATTACGACATTGTACCTTACAGCCCTATGTAGCCAACACCGGAGAAAATATAAAGGGGTAATCCGGTGTAAAATGTCGTATTTTTGTCGCTTTTCTTCGATTTTGTTTTTAAATTACGCACTCAGGGGCTACATTGCCCAGTGTAGGTTGAGAGAAGTTATGTGTAAACCGGCAACCGCATCGCAAATATCAAGTGTAGACACATATCGAGTATTGTAACACAGCCGATGATGGCCGATTGCTGGTACATTTGTTGATGTCCACTATAAATAGTATATCGGTCAGGTCCGATGTCAAAGTCGAACATTAATGGGCATCCATGATTGATCAAAATCGCATGCAATATTAGACATGATTAGATACGACACAGAGCGTTTTAAGATCTAAGAAATACAGCTCATATCGATTTCAGTCAGCGTATTTTTATACATGTCTCTCCTTTTTTCACCATTCGCGAAAATTGATGACCTCACTTTCTTCGGGAAACGAATCGCAAAATTTGGCAACCGCAAAAATTACCCGCTATACAGTCTTTCATTATTTTGCGATATTAAATCATAATTATGAGATATTAAATCATATCTATGAGATTATGATTCCAAAGTTTTTTAGATGAGTATCTCATAATCATGAAATAGCATCTCATATTTATGAAATTATATTTCATAACTATGAGATAATTAATTCATAATTATAAGATATTATCTTATGGTAACGAGATATTTTTATCCTTTATGTGGCATCAATACGCTTCCGTAGATTTCAAATACGATACAAACCTCAACTTTGAATTTGCTGTCATCTTTTTTCTCCCACCATACTTTCGGTGCTGGAGTTCCTGTGGCATTACAGTAGACTTTAAATTCTTCTCCTTTGTATAAGTCGTATGAATATTTATTAAAACGGTCTATTGACGCTGGGGCTGTAAAAAGGGCGTAAATTAAATGTTTTATAATTATCATAATCTCCTTAAATTTCTGTGGCATATGACCAGAGACTACAGACTTTATACCATATGACTACAGATTTTATACCATATGACTACAGACTATGCGCCATGGACTAAAGACTATGTGCCATATGACTACAGACAATGCACCATATGACTACAGACTTTGTGCCATTTAACTACAGACTTTAAACCATATGACTACAAACTATGTGCCATATGACTTCAGACTATGCACCATATGATTAAATACTTTATGCCATATGAAAACAGACTATGCGCCATATGATTACTGACTATGCGCCATATGACTACAGACTTTGCACAATATAACTTCAGACTTTAAACCATATGACTACAGACTATGCGCCATATGATTAAAGACTTTATACGATATAACTACAGACTATGCGCCTTATCATTAAAGACTTTGTGTTGTATGACTAGAGACTTTTTGCTGTATGACTAGAGACTTTTTGCTGTATGACTAGAGACTTTTTGCTGTATGACTAGAAATTATGTTTCATATGATAGAACACTCGCGACATACCACTGAAGACTTTGTGTGATTTGACCAGAGATTCGGTGCAATATGTCTAAGGAATTTGTGCCGTGTGACTACATTGCACCATTTGACTAGAGAATTCTGTGCAAAATTACGATAAATAGTTTGCCAAATAACTTGATACCATTAGACTAAAAATTTACGGCTTACTTTTACCTTCAAAGTTCAATATCAGGTCTTTGTGTGCTATCTCGTTGTTATTATAAAGAACAGAACACCGATACTTCCCAGCATCATTTCTTTCAAATTTCCCAATCATCATTTTGGATCCCATAACAATGTACTTTTTAGGATCTGTGATAAATATATGTATCATTATCACTCAATAGGGTCTGTAAGTCTTGTCATGTGACTAACGAGAATTCACGATAAACAGGCAAGTTGAAAACGTTTCCCGGCCAAACATGACGTAAGAGGATTGTGACGTTCAAGTTTTTGTTTGAAACGTCATATATCTTGGTTAAAAATGTATCTTCCGGGTACAAGTTTTGAACCCGGAATTCCAAAATTGTACGAGACTTTCAGGCCCTACGACAACAAACAAAAACAACATAAAATGATATTGTTCCAGCTGTTTATTCTGGTTGGTACTTCTGCTCTGTATTCTTTGTTGGAGAGGGAAATAACTCTGTTTAATGAGCTAAACGTACTTTATTCAATGTGACTGAAATGGAAATGAAAGCATTTCCATATTAATTCAAAGCTTTGTTTCTTCAATAAATGATATCAAAGATGACCTGTAATCCCTTATCTGTAACTGCAACAGTTATCTTTCATTGGTGTGGAGAAACAAATCTCCAGATTTAAAAAAAAATAGTGTTTTATAAACAAAGATGGATGAATTTAACTAATGGATTCATTTTTTTATCGACAGATGAATCTCATGAATCTCCTGATCATGTCTATCGTACTATCATTAATTTCAATTAACAGCTATAAAACCATTTGTTAACAACTAACATAAATGTTTTATTTACACTTAGCGTACCTGTATTAAAATGCTTAAAATCATTTTCCTAATGTTGCTTCATGTGTCGATAACCTTGACTTTCTCAGAAGTAATTCACATTTTGGTATTTCTGGTTTCTGTACTACAGGGAACGTGGAACCGGTAAATGACAAAACTTGGATTAGTCTGCATTTGGGTGTGCACACCATATACTTGGATTAAGTCTTTTTCTACATATCTATATTTCATTTGTCAATATTTTTATTTAAGGAGGTAGACCCAGGTTAAATGACATAACTCTTTAAATTCACTTGACTGTATGTTTGTTCGGATCATTTTGACATGAAATTAATATATTCTGAGTTGCTCAGTAACACAGGTGATTTTAATTCTTATTTACATCAGTGCTTAAAAAGCATCGACGAAATTGCATGTTTCAAACGCATAACTGACTTAAAGAGTTATCTCCCTTAACCTTGGTTTTCTGCCTTACTTTTAGTACAACTCAAAAGGTTTATAATAATGGATAAAAAATACAAAAAAGCCCATGCTGCAAAATAAACAGTAAAATTCTGCTGTGCTACACAGGTGTTATTATAGACAATAACATTGGTAGCCTCCTCAGTGATATTTTTTGTTGCTCTCTAAAATAGATACCTTTATACCCCAAGCTTGAAGCTTCATGGTTTGTTGTTATATACATATCATTTGGATAAATATAAAAACTTACTATACATCGAATCTATGATAACAGCGCCACCTGGTGTCATCTTTGAAAACTGTATCTGAAATGCACAATATTGATAGTATGCATTTCAATTAGCTTCACTACATGATTGTACTTTAATTTGATGAATTAAACATGATCTCCGTGCTTACTTTAACATGGGTCTTTTTCTTCCCTTGTGATAAGCACATATTCAAAGATTCTAATAAGACGATTTCGTCAGATTGAAAAGCGTGAGAAATTAGACATAACGAATGATTTATCCTAAGACTGGAACGACGACCCTAGATACGTTGATGTGTATTCCTATCATCATGGCAATCTAACGTTTCGCTTATTTATACGTTCAGTGTTGATTGACGACGTTGTGTCTCGTTAAATTTATCGATTAGGAATTCAAAAAAGGCTAATTCTGCTTCCAGTCACTTGACTTTTGATTCCGGCTAGGTTACAATTTATCCGGTCTATCATTTCTTATCCTGATGGCAATCCAGTTGCCATTATTATACGAAGTTACTAAGGCAACCAAAAAGTAGTTGCTAGTTGTGAAAAAAAAATCTACAAAGTATAGTTCATAGACTGGAATAATGCCCCTTAGGCCATGAGCTGAAATCACTTTCCGTGCAATACCCCCCCCCCCCCTTATGATCCAGACCGATTTTTGTCAGTCCTTTTATATCCTCTTTTCAAAATAAAACATGTAAACACGAACATAAACTGCACGCATAGACAGTATAAGGCCACTTTTATAGTACATCACACAAAATTTTAGTTTTAATCTTTTAAGCTACATAATGTCTTATGTAGATAAGTTAGATGTACAGAAATTTGGTACCAAATTAAAGCTTTTTCTACACAATGTTTTAAGACAACTAATGTATCGTTTAGATCAATTAGATGGCAAATCTATCCTTCGGATTTGACATATATGACGATTAAACAGTGTCGAAAATGCCCATTTTATATCAATTTCGGGCAAGATATCGAGTTTAAGTCGACAAATGCCTGTTTAAATACGAAATCACAATATAATTTATGCAACCTCGTCAAAAACAACACACAATTTGCTTGTTCTGGTAATTTTTATGCAAACATGTTAGGGTGTGGGTAAGGTTTATGGATGTAGGAAGTTTATGATACTTCAAAATTGCCATAATTTGTACCAGTTGTAAAAAAGACATTATGTACTTCCATTTTATACCAACTTATCATGAACTTGAACCAATCATTGATAAGATGAAAGAAAAAAGGGACAAAACTTTGTCGAAACGAAAATATTCAAATATGTGTTTTATTTGTCCATTTAAAAGTAATAGTTTGGTAATTTGAAACATATTAATATTATGTTAACATGCTTAATTTTTAAGAATGGACATGAAAAGACTTGAGACGATTCCAAGAATTATGAAATGAAAAATATTCTGGTTTCTAAGGACCATTGAACTTACACAATTTTGAGAAAAATCTAAAAATTCACGTCAACATTTCGAAGGGGTAGGGGCAAGGTTTTTCAATTTTTATAACGTATTGTGTATGGAAATGGTACTTATGTGGAATATTTGTAAAGCTTATACCATAGGCTATCATTGTGCATCATTCAACAATTTGAAGCAAAACATAGGCTATCATTGTGCATCATTCAACAATTTGAAGCAACTGAAAGAAAAACTTGGATCAAAAACGAAATTTTTCAAAATTCCGTTGGGTGGATCTAGAAGGGGGCCTGTTCCAACGTTGTGTGTGGGTTATGCTCATGTTAATTTTGAAGACGGGATAAAGAAGGACTAAATTTTGGTGGGGTTCATAAGTTGGGGTGCACGGGGATTATTCCAGCCCATGGACTACCTGCACCGCCCCCTCCCCCACTTTTGAACCCTATCATTGTTTTTAGTAAGCTAACAATCCGTCTTAAAAATAAAAGGTTAAAACGAGCATAACCTTCATGCACTGGTAGAATAGGGAGCATTTTTTTACCCACCCATTGAGTTTTTTAGGAAAGGTTTTTTCTTTCAGTTGCTCCGAAATTTTTACCAGTGCTTCCCAAAAAGAAAAATCAGATGAAAGCACAGTGTATAAGCTTTACAACGGATTGAAATTTTGACGATTTCTATACCAGATACGTTCGACAGAGCCATAAAATGTACCCCTTTTCCTATGAAATATTGACGAAAATTTTGACGTCTTCCTTCAAATTGCATTAGTTGGATAGTCTATAGAGCCAAATGTGCTTCCCAATTCCCGGTTTCGATTTTTTTTGTAAGTTATTGAATATATTTTCTTAAAGATAAAGTAAGTTAGATCCGAACTCTCAGTCAAAAGAACGAACAATCCATAAACAATGGCAACATCGGAACCACTAGGAAACAAGGACACCACTGGAGTATGAGCCAAAATAGAAAAATGAAGACACACATACAGATGAACAACATGGACCAATTAAAAACCATGGTTGAGATCCGGTGTACCGGTAGAGTAAGCATTTCCTGCTTCTTATAAGACATCCGCCGTGTTGAACATGTCAACTCTGATAGTAAAGTCAAATTTTAAAACTTTAGTTTTTGAGGGAAAGATCGGTTGTCATCTGGGAAACAGATATCCCGTAGCGATCCACAAGATCGTGATGACTTAAAGTCTTTGGTAACGGACCCTTGCTTAGGTAGTCTATTTGTTAGCAAAATTGTGCCTAAAACTTGTAAACATGATGTTTACATTTTCGTAATGACCAAAGTATCATTTTCAAATAGACCAAAAAAAATAGATCTTTGAATATATCTGTTTTTAACAAAGTTGTGTCTTTTGTTTTCCTTACCACTTTCCTGAGCAAATTATAAATATGGATAAAAGTATTGCAACACTTGATTTTTCACTTAAACAATATTTGCAGGCTATATTAAAGTATTTCTTCCCTGCAATACAGGTTATTATAAGGCACATGATGACATTTCATCATCTTCTTGCTTATCATGATAAATCGAATTCAACTATTGAGATAGTATTAAACAAAATTTCATTTATAAAGAAGCGCATGTTTTGGGTAAAGATGAACTGTTTTTATAATGGGCCCAGCAATTCTAAAAACCATTTTGATACTGTAAATTTGCACTGGAAACTTTTGTATGACTGGGCAAAACTCAATCTGCGCAAAAAAACTTTTAAATATCAGTAAGGCTTCCGTTCACACGGATGACTGCCCCCTTAACGAATAAGGCCAATTTTCTTGACTTAAATATATCCACAGAATTTTCAATTATTGACCGTTTTCCTGAAAAATTTTTGATTATTCTCCAGTTTATATGTAGGTTACTCCTTATTCAATATAAAATTTGAAAGGCATCGTATTTGTTTCAATACATTTAATCATTTTAGGAGTTTTTAGCACCAATTCTTACTTTGATATCTAGCTTTATTTTGAGGGCTATATAGTGACCCTAGTGTACCTTGTCCGTTATTTTATCTATATACGCACACCTCCACAGAAATTATAGGCAAAATGGCATTTTGGGGGAATACAGTAAAATTTAAATGACAAAAAAATCTCAAAAATTTAGTCATATGATACAAATTTCTCAAAATTGGTTTTATTTTAATGTACCATTATTTTTTAAACAAAATGTCTAAGATTATTTCTAATTTTTCATTACAAAATTAAAATTTTCATAACAAATCATACAGTGACCATATTCATAACATCTGAAAGTGAATTGTATTATTCAAATTTTGTGTATATCGTCATTTATGTGTTCAAATGGACCTACACACTAATGCCACCACCTCTTTTTTTCAGATTTTTCAGTCTATACATTTTACTTGTTTAAAACACGAATCCGCTGCCCCTTTTCAATATTAAAAAAAAACAGATTAAGTTTTATGTCCTGTCATGTTCTTTGCGATGTCAATTACCTATGAAATTACTAAAATCTTCCCATTCAGAAAAAATTGCAAACATTTACTCATAACACTTAAAATACTAAAATCAGTACGATATTTCATTTACCTTTTACCGTTAAATGCCTGTTAAATATACAACAACTATAAATTAGAAGACCATATTAAAGGGATTTGAAGAAAATTGAAATACTGATACCAATTTGTTGGTTTTTCAGGAAATAAGAGATGTGCTATGCTTATGCTCAAAATTAAGTATACTACAGACACTTCTACATCGACTTCATTCCTTGACCTTCATCTTGACAACAGAGGTAGACTTTAAACTAAGCTCTATGATAAACGCTATGACCTCACTTTTCCAAAAGGCAACTTCCCTTTCTTTGCAGCAACATTCCAACAGGGCCGGCATATGGAGTTAACATCCCATAGCCCATTCGCTTCTCAAGGGCCTTTGGTCGATACACAGACTTTCTTGATATATATAGAGCCTGATTGCTCACAAATAGGCTATTTAAACAAGGGAATAATATCAACAACTTGAAGTCAACACTCTAGAAATTGAATGGTCGACATCATGATCTAGTAGACCGCTATGTGATATCTGTTTCCGAGATGACAACATATCTTCCCTGTAAAAGCTTAACTTTGTTCTTTCCTCTACGGTATTTCACTTAGCCACTGAATTTTACATGTTCAACACGACGAGTGTCTTAAAAGAAGTAGGAGAATCTCACTCGACCGGTGCTTCTGATCTCACCCATTGGTAATAATTTAGGGAGAATTTCTTGAAAATTACATTCTAAATGATAATGATGAAATATTTAATGAAAATTGTAAAATAATAGTTGTTTCTACTTTATGAGAGATCTATTTTCGCCTTTCTATTGTGAAATGGTGGAAACCTTAAAAGGCGAAAAATCCGAGAATTCCCATTTTGCATGAAAATTTTATTTTTAACTACCAATCAACCACGAACATTTTCTTACTTGTGATATAAGGAAATCTCTGTGTACTTTGGTGTTAGAAACATTATGGTATTTTTTTCTGCTTCGTAGTTGGCAAAAAAGCCCACAAGTTGTCAAGAATGTTATATCAACCTGCAATGCTTTGTAAATAGCTCAAAGGTTGTCTGAATGTTATAATAAGCTGAAATAGAGATAAAAATTACAGATTTTCATATTCATACCAATTTAGGAAAGAACATCAGAACCTGACTTTTGAAAGATATTGCTATTATTCTTATCAATGCAGAGTGCGCTGCATGAATAACTAATTCTCAGTTACTTCGGAATTTTGTTATTAACTCACAGAACGAAAAAAGTGAAGAGATCCAAATTTCAATTTTCTCTTCCATAGTTTTGATATATGTATAATTTTATAATAAATCAATAATTGACTTTGAACAAAAATCTCGCTTTCATCTCGATGAATATAGCTTTTTTTTCAGGTTGATAAATCCAAGCAGCAACCCATATCAAAATCAATAATTGTATCATGCCATTTAACCTTATGACAATTTTTAAGTTCTTCAAACTGAATAAAATGAAATCAATTTTGTTGAATATTTGTGGGAAGGGGTAATATGTTTGCAATTTATTGGACTGCAGTTATTCTTAAATGATTAAAAGGGTATTTTCTAATGGCTTAACTGTAAAGAAAAGATATTTTTCAAGTTATATATTAATTTCATGAAGTATTTTCCTCAAAGTCAAAACAGCAGAAATTCCAAAAAAATCCTATTATGCACACACGTTTGAACAAGAGAACCGAAAAGAGACCTATTAAAATTCACATTTAACATTATCTTTTTATTATTTAGAGCTTGGATATTTTTATTTCTGCTTAATTTCTAAGGGAAGGACGTTCACTTTGATATTTGTGAACTTACAATAAATCTGAAACTGATATTTTTTCACACAATCCGTGCTCTATCATATGAAAAAATCATTATTTTATTGGAAATTATTATATCTATATTCAGATTTTTACGACTCCAAAGTCAGAAACTCGAAATTGTGAAAATATTAAAAACTCCGCAAATGTACATTTTTCAAAAATTCTTTTCCGAAAATCGAAATATTTTGTACTTTAATGGTGTTATTTTCCAACCTTGTATCACAAATGATATATTAGGCGTAGCAACTTGATCAAACAACGGCAGTAGAATACCGAAGGAACAAAGGGGTGAAATTCACAAAAATCGAAGTCCAAAGACAGGGCAAAAACGAGAACACAGAAAACAATGACGTTAGACACAAAAACAATAACGTTAGACATACACAGCACAGAAACAGAAATTACAACATTCAGAACGAAGGCACTCACAGTGTGAACTTCAGTTAAACTGAGAGTGACATCAGGTGCTCCGGAAGGGTAAGCATGTCCTGCTCTGTTAACAGCACCCGTCACACTGTAAGTGAAGCATATATGTTTTTGAAAGATCTGTTAGGTAGCTGATTGGTTATGTCTTTTGCTAACCCTAAGACAAAGCCAATTAATAATCATTGTACGTGTTACTTCTCTTACCCTCAAACAGTACCATGTTAAATATTGAAAAACTTTTGTAATCATCCAGTATTCAAACAAAGACAAGGACAGATCGGTACTACAAACATAACTAACGAGGACAAAACTAAAATATAACAAGACAACACAAAACAAAACTAAAGTACTCACAGTGTAAACTGCCGTAAAACTGAGAGCGACATCAGGTGGTCCGGAAGGGTAAGCATGTCCTGCTCTGTTAACAGCACCCGTCACATTGTGAGTGATTCAATCCGGGAAAATGTCAAAGTCGGTAGTCAAATCCGGGAAGACGTGAATCTAGCTGAATATTGACACGTCATATCTTTCAATGATGCTATGGTGACGGTCATAGAATTTGTTGAGGGATGAAATTAACAAAGGTTGAACAAATTCCTGACTAAGCAGTTATTGGGACAGTGTTTTTGCTTTGTTCAAAAAATCTTTGTACAAACTACATGATCGACAATAACGAATCAACTGTGAAATGTACACTCCATAGGCTGGAGAGGTAGGTATATTGCTGCTAAGAAAGGGAAAGTTCACAAAGGGGAAATTAAAATCATCACGCTTTAAGTTCACAATGGGGAAATTAAAATAATCATGACGAGGGTTGCTTATCTGAAAGAAATTAACTGCCAAAAAAATTGTCATTTTTTGCAATTCTGGCCTGGTGAGGGGTACATTTTTTGTTTTCCCCATATCATAAAAATAGTGTAAAGTCAGAAACTTTAGTTCATTGTAGAGGATAAGTAGCCTTAATTTTCTTCTAAATTCCAGCACATCTAACTAACCTATAGAAAATGATGAAACCTAGGTTAAAACGAAAATAAAAAATATTTGTGTGGTGTACTTTTATGTCCTTGACATTTACCCCCATTGCCTTTCTTTTTCATATTAAAGTGGCCCTACACTCTATATGCTTTATATTCGATATTACATGTTCTATTTTGAAGAGGGGACATGGGATTAAAAATACGGTCTGGTTTTGAAGTTGGCAGGGTACACGGAAAATGTTTCCAGCCTATGGACTAAAACTTTCAAAAAACAAGCATAAATTCGTTATCAATCCTTCTTAAATTTATTTAAAAGAAATAAGAAATATAGATTTTCGGATTTCGGTGCTAAATATTAAGGTATCACTTTTTTCTATTATTCAGTATTAAAAGTAGTATTAAGATGGTATACTTACAGATCCTGTCGCTGACATGTTTTTTACACGACAATTCATAGATACAACGCTAAAAGAATCGTCACCATGATAAATGTCATACCAGAAAGTGATTTTCAAGGCCTTCAAACTGAACACTGTAAAAAAAAGGTTGATTTCTATTAGGTCTGTATGTGTCGTCAGGTGGCACCAATAACTCTATGAAATCTCAATTATAAATCGTTTCCCGCCAAGGTATGACTTTTCATTTATTATTTTACCAAAATCCAACTCCCGTGTATATATAGTGAGCCAAGAGGTAAAGACTTATATAAGTAGACCTTAATGATAAGTCAGTAAATATGTGATATTTGGTATTAATTGTCTTGCTTTATGACTGGAGATATATTTAAACTTTTTATCGCGTAAACCCTGAATTCACTAAATGATGCCATCATTTAAAATTAAAACGTATACCTATGCTTTTAATAACTGTAAATAAATCATGTTGTGTTCGGTTCTGGAAACTTAAATCCTACAATTAGTGCATGGCCTGGACTAATCCCCACGGGTACCCCTACCTATAAACCCCAACCGATTTTTTTAGTTCTAATACATCCTCTCTTCAAAGTAAAACATATTAAAATGAACATAACCTATATATGCAAAAAAATCAGAATACGCAAAATGTCTATTGTTTATGACAATGTTGTATGAACTGTACAATGATTTCGTATTTTAACGGCCATTTGTTGACTTGAACTCAATATTTTGCCCGAAATTGATGAAAAATTGGTATTTCCAACATTTCAGATTTGTCTCAAATTCACTGTTAAATCTATATATACGCTAAAACTGGAGCAGATATCTGCAGATATGCCAATTAATTATTCTTACATGTCTAAATGATACATCAGTGTTTAGAAAAACAATGGGTGTTTATTATGATTCTGAATACAGAAAATCTTAACCCTACCCTTACTAATTTTCCCTAAAATTGTCAGTTTTTTTTCATGTTCCATGAAAATAATCAGATAAAACATTGTAAAGAAGAACAAGGAGTGTATAATGTTACTCCTAAATACAAAAATTGTTACCCTACCCTAACAAATTTTCCATATAATTGTCAATTTTTGTGATGAGTTGGAAAAATAGGACAAAAACAAGGAAAATCTGCGTTCCATATAATAATGTTACATGTATTCTATCATAATTTTGGTAAGGTAAATCCATTTGTCAGCATAATTCAAAATGTTTCCAAAATTGATGAAAAATGGGAATTTTCAGTATTTCAGATTTGTCCGAAATTCACTTTCAAATCGTCATATGTGGAAATGTGGAGGTTTTATCTGCAGATATGCGAATTTATTGTCCTAATCGATAGATTAGGTATCTTAAAACACTGTTTTTAAACACTGTTGAGAAAAAACAAGGAGTGTTCAATATGACTCTAAATACGAATAATCTTACCCCAACCACAAAAAAATTAACTTGAAAATCCACAAAATATGCCTGTTTTAACATACAAGACATTCCAATGTTTTATTTTCTTTGCAAAAGACACATTTGATATATCGCTTTATGTTATTTGAACGCCAAAATATTGGTAAAATTAAATATTTTGAACGATTTTCGTCAAACAGGGGAATTCAAAATTTCAGAATTTTACATAATTCAAAGTTGAATTGTTAAATAACTGCCCATTAACCACG
Source organism: Modiolus philippinarum (assembly GCA_002080025.1). NCBI lineage: Eukaryota > Metazoa > Mollusca > Bivalvia > Mytilida > Modiolidae > Modiolus > Modiolus philippinarum. The sequence continues at coordinate 76,859 of MJUU01049653.1, forward strand.
GTCATGATCTTATTTGTAATAAATATGAGTCTCTGAGTATTTTGGTATTTGAAAATGATGTAATTAGGCCTTTATACAATGTTTTGGCTTTTTAGGCTGAGTAAAATAAAATAAATTGTGTTGAATATTTGTGGGAAGGGGTAATTTATGAGAGTGTAGTGGGTCTAAAATGTCAAAAGAATATTATCTAATAGCTCAGATATAAAGAAACAATATTTAATCAACCCTTTCAAGTTACATATTAAATTCATGAAGTGCTTACATTTCTAACTCAAAATAGCAAAATTTCTGGAAAACGGAAAATTTCCACTTTGCATAAAATTTGGAGTAGAAGGATCAAAGAGAAACCACTTAAATTTTTAAATCTACTTGAACGGTTTTCTGCATGTCAGCTATAGTTAAATACAAACAAGAATTTACATTAGACATTATCTTTTTATCATTTAGAGGCTGATTATTTTAAATTGTCCTTTTATCATAAGGGGGGGATGCTAAGTTTGGCATTTGTGAACCCACAAAAAATCATAACCTAATTTTTTTTTCACGCAATTAACAAATCAAATATCATTATAACATTGGCATCTATTAGATATGTATTCAAATTTCAACGATCCAAAAGTCAGAAAGTTGATATAACTGTCAAAAATATTTAGAATTCAGAAAATTTCCATTTTTAAAAAACTTGTAACCAAAAAATCAAAGCTGAATTTTGGCTTTTCTATTTAGACCCTTTTGGTTACTTGTTCTCTAATCAGCTTTTGCACGTTTTTCTGTCAATGGATTTTCAAATGTCTTTTTTTAATCTGCACTGATGAGACATAAATTGTCGAAATGCACATATACAGAAATAACAAAATACCGAAGTTACTGTCAATTTATTTTCTGCATATGCGTATTTCGACAACTTATGTCTCATCTTTCAGATTAAATCACAACATTTGGAAATCCATACACCGATATATGTGTAAAAGCTAATCGAGAACAAATTACTAATAGGATCTAAATAGGAAAGCCAAAATCAGCTACGGACAGAGCTATGCAAGAGGGAGATACTCCTTAGGTTTGAACAAAATTTTCTTAAATTTAGATATTGCAAATTTCAAATAAGTCGGTTTTCGGGCCAGCACCGAAGTACTGGCTACTGGGTTGGTGAATACCCTCGGGGACTAACAGTCCACCAGCAGTGGCATCGGCCAAGTGGTAATAAATAACAAAATACCGAAGTTACTGTCAATTTATTTTCTGCATATGCGCATTTCGGCAACTTATGTCTCATCAGTGCAGATTAAATCACAACATTTGGAAATCCATACACCAAAATATGTTTAAAAGCTGATAGAGAACAAATTACTAATAGGATCAAAAAAGGAAAGCCAAAATCAGCTACGGACACAGCTATGCAAGAGGGAGATATTCCTTAGGTTTGAACAAAATTTTCATAAATTTAGATATTGCAAATTTTCAAAAAAGTCGGTTTTCGGGCCAGTACCGAAGTACTGGCTACTGGGTTGGTGAATACCCTCGGGGACTAACAGTCCGCCAGCAGTGTCATCGGCCAAGTGGTAATAAATAACAAAATACCGAAGTTACTGTCAATTTATTTTCTGCATATGCGCATTTCGACAACTTATGTCTCATCAGTGCAGAATAAATTACAGCATTTGGAAATCCATACACCGAAATATGTGTAAAAGCTGATAGAGAACAAATTACTAATAGGATCTAATTAGGAAAGCCAAAATTAGCTACAGACAGAGCTACGCAAGAAAATAAATTAACAGTAACTTCGGTATTTTGTTATATAATGGTCTGGTTTTCCAACATTGCATCAAAACTGATAAATTAGTGTCAAAACTTGATCAAATGATGAGATTAATTGAAAAGTCGAAATACTGAAATATTGAAAATCCCGAAAATTCCCATTTTTCAAAAATTTTGACATTAAAAATAAAAATATTTAATGGTGTTATTTTCCCACCTTGTGTCAGAACTTATATGTTAGGTACAAAAAGTACAGCAAAATACCAACGATGTGTATCAAAAATAAATTAAATTTCTTCATAATCATTATTTTCTTCGAGGGGAGTTGCATATCTTTTGTATCTCTAGACCACACGAAAGGCGTAAAATGCCAGAAATTATATTCATTGTAAAGATAATGAATTTAGCCTTCATTTGATACCACATTTTTGTATGTTTCATCAACCTTTAGAAAATTAAGGAACTAAAAATTTGAAATTTAAAAGAAAACAAAAATATAAGAATTCTATGGTGGTGTACTATGAAATTGGGGCCATTCTGTCTTTGCATGCAAGTTATGTTCATGTTTACATGTTTTATTTTGAACAGAGGACATAGGAGGACTGAAAAAGTCGGTCTAGATGGGAAGTGGTGGATGCACGGATTCCAGCCAATGGCCTATCACTGATTCCGATGTTAATTTCCACGCGTCAATGATAGAAACACATAACATCAACACAAAAGAAAAGATTAAATAGGAGCTTATTTTTAGCAATAAAACAATATATTTCAAGTGACAAAATCATATTCAACTCTGTTTTGGGAGAAAGGAATAATATTTGTCTACATACGACGCCATTTTTTTTCTCTATTTCTTCTTCTTTTTCATACGATAAAAAATAATGCAGACGACTCAATAAAATGAACAAGGAATTAAAGAAATATCAGAATTTCCATGAAATGGTTTTGACCTGATGTGTGACCTCTTGAACAACCAATGAAAACATGGCTGAAAAATTATCTAATAATATGAAAGGCCAATGAAAAGATAGAGTCAGACTTATAGTGGGATCAGAAATGCCAAAATTAGCACCCCTCCCCCTTTAAATTAAGGGAAAATTTAAAACATTCAGGCTCTAAATGATAAAAAGATAATGTTGAATGCAAATTATTGTGTGTATTTTACTAAAGCTGACATGTACAATCCTATTTAAGTAGATTCAAACTTTAGAAGGGGTCCTTTTTTTTGGCCCTTCTCCTCGAAATTTTATGAAACATGGGAATTTTCCGTTTTTTCAGAATTATTGCTGTTTTGACTTAGAGATGTAAAAACTTCACGAATTTAGTATATAACGTTAAAATTTTGATAAAATATCATTTCATTATATCTTAGCTATTAGAAAGTATGCTTTTGAACATTTCAGACTAACTAAACTAACATAAAACCCCTCCCCCCATCAAAAAAAAATCTTTGTCAACACAATTTATTTTATTTTATCCAGCTTGAAAAGCTATAACATTGTATAAAAGTCCAGTAACATATCATTTCAAACACCAATATGCACAGAGGTTCCCATATATAACGAATAATATCATGCGCGTGGTAAATGGACAGTTATACAACAATTAAACTTTGAATTTTGTACAATTCCGAAATGCTGAAAATTCCAATTTTCTCGAAAATCGTCCAAATTATTAAGTTTTACCCATATTTTCTACTGTAGATTTGCATATTGCGGTATATCAAATGCATGTTAAAAAGAAACTAAAAATATTAATGTGTTTTGTTCATTTATATGTACAGACAAGCATATTTTGGGGATTTTTATGCATCATTTTCTTGAGGTAGGGGAACATTTTCGGTATTTAGAGTTACATTGAACACTCCTGGTTTTTCTAAACATTGTTTTATGATAACTTATATATCGGTAAGAACGATGAATTGGCATACCTTCAGATAAATTAAACAGATTTGCCACATATAACTTTTTAACAGTGATTTTTGCACAAATCTGAAATGCTGTAAATTCCCATTTTTCATCAATTTTGTACAAAATATTGAGTTTAATGTGACAAGTGGGACTTAAAATGACAAATCATGATAACATTAATGAAGCATTTCTATATGCAATGCAGACTTTGCGTGTTTTTTTTTTTTTTTTTTTTTTTTTTTTTTTTGGGGGGGGGGGTTATTTTAGGCGAATATAGACAAAAATTGACTTTTCAAGGGTGAATTTGAATGGTAGTGGTAAGATTTTCGGTATCTAAAACCACATTAAACACTCCTTGTTTTTCTAAACGATGTTTTAAGACAACTAATGTATCGCAAAGAACAATTTAATGGCATTTCTGCAGATATATCCCCATATTTGACATAAATAGCGATTTAAAAGTGAACGTTGGACAAATCTGAATCCAGAACGTTTCCATTTTTCATCAATTTTGGGAAAATATTGAGTTTAGGTCAACAAACTGCTGTTGAAATACCGAATTGTGATGCAATTCATGCAATATTGTCATATATAACATACATTATGCGTGTTCTGGTTATTTTCAAGACATAAAATTGACAATTTTAGAGAATATTTGTTGGGGCAGGGATAAGATTTTCGATATTCAGAGTCACATTAAATACTCCTTGATTTTTTTAACACTGTTTTCAGACAACTAATAAATCCCTTAGAACAAATAATTGGCATATCTGCAGATATATTCTCCAGATTTGCCATATATAACGGGTTAACAGTGAACTTTGGCAAAATCTGAAATGTTGAAAATTCCAATTTTTCATTAATTTTGGGCAAAATAATGAGTTTAAGTCTACAAATGACTTCTAAAATACCAAATCATAAAGTAATTCATGCTACAATGTCACAAACAAAGCACAATTTTGCGTGTTCTGGTTATTTTTATGTTAACATAGAGAAGAAATTGACAATTTTGGAGAAAATTTGCTGGGGTAGGGGTAAAATTTTCGGTATTCAGAGTCACATTTAACATTCATTGCTTTTCTAAGCAATGTTTTAAGACAATTTAAATATCCCCAAGAACAATTAATTGTCATATCTGCAGATTTATCCCCCAAATGTTGCATGTATAACAATTTAACAGTGAACTTTTGACAAATCTGAAATGTAAAAAAATGACCATTTTTCATCAATTTCGGGCAAGATATCGAGTTAAGTCAACAAATAGCTGTTAAAATATGAAATCACAATATAATTCATGCAATCGTGTCATAAACAACACACAATTTGCGTGTTCTGGAAATTTGTTTGCGAATATAGACAAACAATTGACAATTTTAGAGTAAATTTGTTTGGGTAGGGGTGAATTTTATGGATGTAGGAAGTTTATGATACTTCAAAATTGCAATAATTGAACTTGTTGTAGAGAAGATATTATGTACTTCCATTTTATACCAACTTTTCATAAATTTGAACCACTCATAGATAAGACGACACAAAAAAAAGACAACACTTTGTGGAAAACGAAAATATTCAAAGATGTGTTTTATTTGTCTATTTAAAAGTGATAGTTTAGTCATTCAAAACATACAATTATGTTAACATGCTTAATATCGAAGAATGGACATTAAAAGACTAAGAAAAAATCCAAGAATTATGAAATGAAAAACATTCTGGTTTCTAAGGACCATTGAACTTACACCATTTCGAGAAAAATCTTAAAATTCACAATTCATAAAACATTTCAAAGGGGTAGGGGTAAGTTTTTTTTTAATTTTTTTTAACGTATTGGGTACTAATGTGGCATATTTATAAAGCTAATACCATAGCCTATCATTTTATACCATTTTGTCATAACTAAGAGGTACCAATCAACAATTTGAAGCACTTGAAAGAAAAATTCTGATCGAAAACGAATTTTTTTAAAATTTCGTTGGGTGGGTCAAAAAGGGGGGCATGTTCCAACATTGCGTGTAGGTTATGCTCATGTTATCATGTTTAATTTTGAAGAGGGGATATAGGAGGACTGAAATATATGGGTGGGGTTCATGAGGGGGGGGGGCGTGCACGAGGGGTTATATCATGGACTATAGAGAAAAATGAAAAAAAAATATAGATGAATTTAACCTGTTGAATATGGGTAATTACCAAACAGAATTGTCAAGAGCCGAAATCTAAATTGTAAAACGAAAAAGCAGGTAAAAACCCACCGGAAACATTTATAACCGCAATGATTCTGGTTTGGTTAAAGCATGTCAAAAGAAATGGTGGGCTAACCTGTTGTATTGCACGCCAAAATTTTCTTTCCATTGCGTTAATGTTCCAGAGAAACTCTTAACATTTTTCTTCTGGAAACTAGATTTATTTCATCCAAACCAAAACTCCCAATACATGCATGTATATCATAAGTTTGTTAGTCTTTAAATCTTACCTGAATTACAAAATAGTAAGAAAAATACTCTTGCCGGCCACATCCTTATTATAAAAGATGCTTGATCAGGATGTCACAGGTTATCGGAAATTCACCACTGTAGATCTACATATACCAAATATGTGGAGGTATAATTGGATGTAGTTTATTACAGGTTAAAATAATGATGAAGATAAATTACAATTGTTTCATTCAAATGGTTAAATTGTCGACAACAGCTTTGGTGCTATTATGAAGGCTTGTTTAATTGACCTTATTATCTGAGATAACAGTAGTAGCTAAACCTTTAGGGCAAATTAGCTAATAAGCTTCCATGGATAAACCATTACTTGTGTTATGAAGGTAATTTCAAAACATTTGATTTTTCATGTCAAACATTTTCTGGAAGGATTTTTAAAGCACGGTGAAGGGAAGCTATAAAGTATACTGACTGGAAACCATTAAGCACAGTGAGTAGACGCTATGAAATATATTCACTGAAAGGTATTAAGTAAAGTGAGTGGACGCCATAAATACAGTAACTGTAAGCTATAAAGTAAAGTGAGTCGAAGCTATAGAGTAAAATTACTGAAAGCAATAAAGTACAGTGACATGGAGCCATAAAGTACGTTGACTAGAAGCCTTAATTTACAGTGACTGAAGCCATTAGGCACAGTAACTGGAAGCCATGAAGTACGTTTACTGGAAGCCTTTAAATAACAGTGACTTTAAGCCATAAAGTACAGTGAATCGAAGTCATAAAGTACAGCCTAAAAGTACAGTGGCTGCAAATCCTAACGTATAGTGACCGGAAGCCATAAAGTACAATGACTCGAAGTCATAAAGTACAGTGACTGGAAGCCTTAAAGTACAGTGACTGGAGGCCATGAAGTACAATGAATTTGACGCCATCAAGTACAATGACTGGAAGCAATTAAGTACAGTCGGTAGAAGCTATAGAGCACTCCAAGCCATAAAGCACAGTGAATGAAAGCTATAAAGTACAGTGACTGAATGCCATAAAGTAGAATGAGTAGACGCTTTAAGGTATATTCATTGAACGGGATAAAATTAAGTGAGTGGACGCAATAAAGTACAGTAACTGCAAGCCATAAAGTACAGTGAGTCGAAGCTATAAAGTACAATTACTGAAAGCCATACAGTACAGTGACTTGCAGCCACAAAGAACAGTTTCTGAACACCATAAAGTACAGTGAGTGGGAGCCATTAAGTATAGTGAATGGAAGCAAAAAGACCAGTGACTGGTTGCAATAAAGTACCATGACTGGAAGACATAAATTATGGTAACTGGAAGCCATAAAGTACGTTGACTGGAATCCATGACGACCGGTGACTGGAAGCCATAAAGCACATTAACCAGAAGCAATAAAGTACAGTAAATCGAAGCTATAAAGTACAATGACTGAAAGCCATGAAGTACAATGACTTAAAGCCATAAAGTACAGTGGCTGGAGGTCATTTAGTACAGTGAGTGGAAGCCTTAAATAACACTGACTATAAGCCATAAAGTACAGTGACTGGAAGCCATAAAGAACAATGAATGGAAGTCATAAATTACAGTAACTGGAAGCTATAAATTGACTGGGAGCCCTAACTTATAGTGACTGGAAGCCATATAAAACAGGAATTTGAAGCCTTAAGGTACGTTAACTGGACTGGTAGCCATTAAGTACGTTGACTAGAAGCCTTAGAATACAGTGACTAGAAGCCTTGAAGTACAGTGACTGGAAGCCATAAAGTACATTGACTTGAAGCCTTAAAGTATATTGACTGATAGCCATGAAGTACAGTGACTGGAGGCCATAAGAACAATAACTCGAAGCCATAAAGTACAGTTGGAGGAAGCTATAAAGCACTGCAAGAAAAGTGAATGAAAGCTATAAAGTACAATAACTGGAAGCTATAAAGTACAGTAAGTAGAGGCTATAAAGTATATCTACCGAAAGGTAAATATACTTTATATTATAAAAATAAAGTAAGTGAGTGGACTTTAAATAATAAAATAAAGTGAGTGGACGCCATAACGTAAAGTACATGCACACCATAAAGTACAGTGAGTCGAAGCTATAAAATATAATGACTGAAAGCCATGAAATACAGGGCGTAGACGCCATGAAATGTATTGTTTGGAAACCGTGACAGGAAACCATTAAGTACACTGACTGAAAGCCATAAAGTACAGCGAGTGGAAACCATAAAGTACAATGAGTTGCAACCATAACGAACAGTGAATTGAAGCCATAAAGTACATTGAGAGGAAACCATAAAGTACAGTAACTGCAGGCCAGAAAGTACGATTACTAAAAGCCATAACGTACAGTGCACGGAAGCAATAAAATACAGTGACGGGAAGCCATAGAGTGCATTGACAAGATAATGGAAGTATTTCAATATAAAAAAGACAAAAAACAAAAAAGAGACAAATAGCAAAATGCCCTGTTTATTTTGAAATAACGTTTTAATAAATTTCAATAAAACTCATTCTTAAAAGACTGTTTTACGACTTTGTAATGGCACCTAGTGGACTTTGCTAAAAACGGTATTTTGTAAAACCAACAAAATGAAATCTACTATTTTGCATATATGTTTGCTCTCAAATTTTCGATAGTGTATCCATCTACCTGTTTGTCTCTTAGTCTATCCGTATGCTTTACTCTCTACTGGTCAAAACACAGTTATTTGGGCGACCATTTGATTTTCCCGGGGAGGCTTTAGCGAATTTATAAATTTAATTACATAGCTTGAATTTTCAACGTATTTATCATTTGTGAAAGTTGCTGAATCTAAAAATTTCAAGCTAATTTTACAATAATTTAAAGATAATGACTTTATAGTCGGTTGTAATTCATGCCTTTTATGTTGACGCCATTGTAAGAGATAACAGGTATAGCATAATTATATCTGTATATTAGCAAATTATTTCACAAATAGCCCATTTCCTTGAAATGGTGTGAAATAGCCGATTTCCTTGACCATGTTGACATGGTGTTAAATTTAATTAGTTGATAGTTCAAGTGAAGAAATTAATTGTAGGACACAAACATTGCTGATTATCAATTAGCTAAAAAACGGGGGAAAATGTTCCATTATGCATATATTTTCTACAGTTAATCGTTGGGAAAAACGGCAGTTGAATACCGAAGAAACAAACGAGTGGCATTTACAATAATCGAAGTACAAAGACTTGCCCCAAAAAAAGAAAAAAAAACAGAAAACAATGACGTTAGAAAGCTTCACAGAAAAGAGATAAAAGCACAAAATTTAGAACTTGAATTCATTTGCTAAATGTTGGATATCGCCACATAATGTATTTTCTCTTGTCATGGATGCGGAATCGTCAACAAGCATAATGTATTGGGAAAAGTTTTCTTACAAAAACTGTCATCTTTGCCTCACAAAGGGACTAAAAAATACAACATATAAAGGATCAGAGGGCCCTCATCGAGTTGATTGTAAGAAAACCTGGCATGTAAAATCGTGAGATTTGGGAAATAAATATGCAGGTGACCTAAAAAATATTCAATGTTTTTATATACAAAACTACAGAGTCAAATGTTGAATTTAGATAGTGTATTCCTTCAAGAAATCCTCACAAGAACAAGTACACTATAACTGATAAAATAAACAGCATACACCTCAGTCACCGGGAATCTTTTTTTTTTCGGACTCCACACTGCACGAGAGAGAAACTCAAACGTCAATGAACAAATAACGAGATATGGCGTAAATATTTATGGGTCAAAATCTCAATAAATGCTGTATACATGGTAAGGTTAGGCAAATAGAACAACGCTTTCATTGTTATTCTTCATCTTTAAGTCACCATGAGACTTTGAACAAAGAGCAAACACTCCTACCTCATAATAAGTTCAAGACGGCCCCTAGCACCGGTTTGAGCAGAATTTACTTGCAAAATGTTGAACATTGCCACACCCATATATTCCCTCTTATCATGGATGTGAGGTCGTCAATAAGCATAATATATCGAACAAAGTTCTCTTAGAAACGCTGTCATCCTTTGCCCGACTAAGGCACAAATAGACAATACAACCTATAAACGATTGCAGGACCATTATGTAATCAAGCATTTTGGCATCAATTTGATCTATTTCAGATATTCAAGAATTATAAATTTTTAACGATTCTCATAGAGTCCAATGTGAAAGAAAGATATGCAGTTGCAGCCGTCTTTGATAAATTATAGGTGAAATAATTACTCTTTTGTTTGCCTGTTAGCTGCCATTTACACTAAATTGCAGCTAACAGTAAATGTGAAGAAAACAAAAACAATGATAATTCAAAGCAATCCCCCAAAATTGAATTTCAAATATAAATCTTTTATTAGATATATAGAACAGAGTGTAAAACATGTTCAAGAATATAAATATCTAGGATTTGTCATAAGTAATAATGGTAGTCTTAATGAAACCACTAGGATATTTTTTGTAAAGAAGAAACACATCTCGGGTTTTGGTTTCTTTAATTTTTGTTGAGATTGAAATATAACAATAGTGGTCATATAATAAACCCTGAAAATACATATTAATACTCTAAATACTAGTGCAATAATAATCAAAATTACTCATTATTCTTACAAGTACAATAGCACTAAATATAATACTCTTTATCCTACAATATGAAATAAAAATATAATGCATAATATTCCTATTATCAACCTATCTAAGTGATATGTCTCAGATAAAGAATACTCCCGTTCAATTAAAATATGTCTCATCTATTCTAATATTATTTCATGATATTCACAAATATATTTCGTCTCATTATACATTTACTCTGATGTAGTTATGTTGTGGACAAAACTGAGCTTTTTATGTTAAAAATAAACAAATTCAAAAATACAACTAAAGCAAATAAAGCCATAAGTAAGCAACTAAATATGAATTAATAAGCTAAGCTAAGCAAAATATTAAACAAGCTAAGCAAAACAAACACTTTGCTTACCTCACATGAGGTGCAAGGATCTACTACCACATGTGTTATAAATCACATCAATGTGTCATACATCACATCAATAAGTAGAAGTGGATTACATCATTACGTCATACTGTGTCAAACCGGAAGTACAAAATACTTATCATAACCATTGTATTCGATGAACAATTTGCCATCGCTTAGATTCAACAAAGTCTCAATAAAAATATGTATTAATCAGTTTGAATAAAACCTCTCCTTTATTCATTTTACTGCCTATTATTTATTTACAACAAAATGCTTTATCAATACTGTTATTTTTAGTAATTAAAGTATCTATTTAATTCATACTTTATACTGAATTAAATGCTTATATTTTATCTCATTATTATCTCATTTTAAAATATTTTACAACTTTCATACAAGTCTGATTCATACATCTGATATTGAACAATCACTCTTTTTCTCAATCATATCTCATTCATTCTCTCAATCTTACTGAAATATCAGGGTTCGTACTGTAAAAATTATTAGTAAGGAAAAGATAAGAAACTGACCTTAATTAGAAACTAAATAGAATCACAGAATCAAATAATTTTCAAATTCAAGTCAATCCATCAGACTAAAATATATCACCACCTCACAACTACACTGATTTTTATGGAGTGCCTAAAAAAACAATGAAAGTTCCCTCCAAAAATGCATGTGACCAAACTGACCAACCAATTTAAAGAAATACAAGGTTAAAGGTTTAAAGTATATAACCTTAATTAACATAGAATGTAAACAGTAAGGTAAATCTATAAATATTAATTAAAACCTGTTTGACATGTAGGTATACATGTCCAATGTAAACATAAGCACATGATTGTAATAATCTGAAATAAACATAGGATATTAATTTCTCAAACTAATTTTTAAAAAAAAATCAAAAAGTAATTAAAATTAATTATATACAAATCGTCCTAAATTTCTCTCTGCCACATTAAGAATTGTAAATTGGATCTTTCAAACAAAGCTAAAAAACTCTTTTTGCCATAAAGTATATACATTAGAATTTAGGAATATTTCAGTTAAAGTAGTTTGTAATTTGTTCCAAAGTTAAATTTGTCTTATGGATATCTATATACAACTTTGTTGAGCTAGATCTCGTGCTGTTCAAAACCATAGAGATATTGATACTTCAGCGTTTATTGATAAGTCGCCTATTGAAAAGCATCATTTTAACTTTAACAAAATGTTTTAGGAAGTAAAAAAGCTCAACAAACTTAATGTAAGAGCAGAACTTAATTCTCTTCCTATTGAAAATTACATGAAACTCCAGTCTTTAAAATATTTTTCAATATTTAAAAATAAGTATCTTAATAGGTACTAGTACTCCAAGGAAAAAATTGAATGTTCGAATTGAATGAATATAACGGTGCAAACATATAGTTATCTGCTTAAGTAATAAGATATTAAACTTTTGATTTCCAAAAAATTAAGATTAAGGATAAATCAACATCATTAAAAAATTACAATTAGTCCATTTCCGGTATTTTTTTCTACGCATTTACCAGTTCTGTAATAGCTAAGGAAAAACTGGTTCAAAATTATTTGGAATTACGGCGCTTTGACCACTATTTAGGATTAACAGCGACCAAAAAATCGTGAAATCTGCAAAAAACACGTAAAAGTTAAAATTGCCGTATACTTACCATGCTTACATGCATTCATGAATCTATTTGAAACTTTGCATTTATAAAGTAAGATGAAAAACAACAATAAAAACATTGTTCCATTGCTGGGTTCTATTAGGGACCGACCATTTAGCCTGAAAGGGGGTGGGGGTTATGTTTTTTTTTTCTGATCAGAAAATTTTTATTTGTTTTTTTCACATGTATCAAAAAAAATATTTTTTTTCAAAATTAACATTATTTTTGGGGGCAGAAAGCCTCCTTCAGAATTTTTTTTTATCATTTTGACAGTCAAAATATTTCTTTCACATAAAATCAGCTCCAACATATTAAAAAAAAACAGTACCCCCCTTTTCAAGTTAAATGGTCGGCCCCTTATGTATTTATAGACACTTGTTCTCATGTGGATCAACTCCATAGCTTTCATTGGTTATTGGATTCCTTTATCACTGGCTTCTGATATCAATAAACCTAAGTTTCTACTGGTTAAGGATATAGTCAGGATGAAAATTTGGAATTAATTTACGTCCGTCGCTCCTGCTCTTCGGTCCGTCGTAATTTTTCCTCAAAGGTCTTCTCTGAAACCATTTTTAAATTATCATTTTTTACAAACTATGGATATGCAGATGACCGTGGTTTCTTAAATAGAGTGTAAATGTATGCTTTTGACAAAAAGCTGAAAAAAGCGTCAAAGACAAAACATATCACTTCAAAAATGATCAATATGACTAAATGTACTTGCAACTTTGAAGATAAATGGACAACCAAGGACTTTTGGCGGTAGTGTGCTCTCCCTAACAAATATATTCATGACTTAAGAGTTTTTATGTCGCCCCAGGTGTAGTCGAGACAACATATTGTTCTTTCTTTGTCATTTTGTTCATTATGTCGCCCCAGACGTAGTCGGAACGACATATTGTTCTTTGTCCGTTTCTTCATTTTTCATTATTGTTTCTTTCTTCCACCTAATTTTTGTCCTGCTATTTTCAGAGATGCTGCAAAATTCATTCATACTTGGCACAAATTTGGACCACCATGAGAAGATGTGAATGCACCTGAAAAAAATTTCAAAATGGCCACCATTTTTTAGATGGCCACTATTTTACGTTAAAAAATTTGGGATTTAATATCTCAGGAACAGCTTTGCAGAAATTGTCCATATTTTGCGTTGATGTTCAATAAGATCAGAGGGAGGAGTTAAATGGCCGCCATTTCCAAGATGGCAGCTTAAACACGTAAAGAATTTCAAATTTTCTCAATATCTCAGGAACTACTTTGCAAAAATTGATCAAATTTTGTATTACTGTTCAATAAGATGAGAGGAAGAAATTTATGCGAACATTTATTTCAAAATGGCCGCCATTTCGAAGAAGGCCGCAAAAATGCGTAATAATTTACAACCCTATCCGATTTCAACGAAAATAGATTTGTAGGCAGAATTTCACACTGCGAACAAGATGCAAATGAAAAAAAAATATCAAAATGATTGACAATTCCAAGAAGGCCACCAAAATACGTCAAAATTTAAACTTTGTCCGATTTCAACGAAAATTGTTTTTTTGGTAGGTTTTGATGCTGCAAACAAGATTGGATCTTCGAATTGGTTGTCGGGGCGACATCAGCTATTGCTTGCAATTGCAAATCTAGTTATTATCATTATTCATTATTGTTTATTTCTTCCACCTATTTTTGTCAAGCTATTTTCTCAAAGATGTATTAAGGGAATTCATTCAAATTTGACAAAATGTTGGTTCACATCAGGAGGGATGCATGCAAGAAAAGAAAATTTTCAAATGGCGGCCATTTTCAAGATGACTTCTTTGCAAAATTGATCACATTTTGCAAAAATGTTCCGTAAGATGAGAGGAAGGAATTTATGCATAAAAAATTTCAAAATGGCCGTCACTTCCAAGATGGCTCCCAAAACAAGCAAAAAAAATCAACTTTATTCAATATATCCGTAACTGCCTTGCAGAAATTGATAATATTTTGCATAAATGTTCAATAACATGAGAGGAAAGAATTTATGTGACAAAAAAATCAAAATGGCCGCCATAACCAAGATTGCTGCCTAAATACGTAAGAACATTCCAACTTTATCTGATTTCAACGATGATTTATTATATCATCCTTTGTTATTGTTCCGTTCATTTTTGTACATGTGCGTGTCTTCATTTTTCTTTTTTTCTTTTTTTTTGGGGTGCCATGCTCATGTTATGTCTTTGTTCCTTTGTTTTTCCGATTTTGCCATTGTCCTTGGGTTGTTCATTTTAGCCTGACGTTTCGGTTCTCACTTACTTTATACGACTTTAACAATTAAAATGCGCAGGAAAATTGAAATTGTCCAAACTTTCGAAGAGCAGCACTTTTTATTTCCATAAAAAAGGCTATCAAAACCATAGGCAAAGGGGTTATTTCATTAAGGGTATATTGGGATACGAATATTTATGATTTTTGTTTATGGGATTTTTGATATTTGAGACAAACACGTACAGTTGATATGGAATTTTTGTCTTTTGAAAACTGAATATTTACTGAGTAATTATTGGGATATCTTCAATTTTATCATTTATTGAGTTTTGTACAAATTTAATGGAAAAATACTTTAATTCAGCTATGCCGTCATTCAGAAATATTTCTTCTCTCTCGAAATTAAAATGTGGATTTCATTAGAAATTTTACTATTTTGAGTAAAACCATTCTATCTGAAGGAGTATCGTTTAACACATTACAGTGAAACTCGTCACGTGTAAATGAGCAACCTGTGTACACAAATTTTAAACATGCCAAGCGATTCAGTATTAAGCATGTTCGATGAAGACAGAATTTGTCACTGTATTTTTGTTTACATATCATCAGTATGTGGAAAACGTTTGAATTTGTGTGCATTGGACAAAGATTGTTGGATGTGTAGAACTATACATATTTTTATATAAGGCTAAGAATATATAAATTCAATATTTTTGTTACTAGAATATATCCATGGCAACTACCTTAATGTACTTTAAAAATATATCAATTATACTGTCGTAAAATATCACACCAAAATACTGACTTTGTAGAATCATTCTAAATGACACGAAAGTATATGGCTATATTGATTGCTTGGACTAGGTGTACGTCACATTTTTAATAATTATAATTTATTCTATCATTACTTCCACATTTTTACCATCTAATAAAAATATGTGGAAGAATCATTACATGTATTATTATCCTGTATTATAAACCAACTAAATACAATATGATAGAAAATGCATATTTATTATCAGGGAGAAATTTTCACAGCCGGTTGTTACGAGATCCAAAGCAGGGCCATTACAGCCAGAAAACAGGGCATTATTACAGGGCCATTATTGATCGCGTGACACAGAAGTTTATTATGAGATTCAAAATTCAAAAAAAAAATTTTTGTCCCTTGGGGAAAATCTTAATACAGCTGTACGGAGATACTTTTTTCCGATAATTGACCCTACTTGTGACCTCTCGCTTTACTCATCGCATCACAAGGGATTCGGAAATATACATCATTCCTTGATTTTTTAAAATAAAGTTTTTTGTACTTAAGCAGGGTAAAATCTTATATAGCAAACTTTTTTTGTTTCAGATATGTGATCCCGCAAACAACTTTTCATGTAAAAAATGAATTTTCAGAAAATTATTTTATATACATTTACATTCACTTATCAATATATTTAAGATCATTAATATGGTTAATAAAAATTTTAAGAAATGGGTATTTTCATAATGGCCCTGTTATGTGACCTCGGTCTGTAATAATGGCCTTTAGATGCTATAATGGACCTCGGCGTTGCCTCGTGCCATTACAGCTAACCTCAGGCCATTATTACAGACCTCGAACACATAACAAGGCCATTATGGAAATACCCATTTATTAATACCATAATATTTTATTGCGATATCAGAAAAAATATTTTGTAATATTTTATTATCATTTTGGAGAATGGAGAAAAAAACATATCATTTTGAATTTATGGATAATATATGTATGCTAAGATGAGATGTAAAGGCAGAAATACATACACATTTCTATCTTTGCAGCTCACCTTACTTTACATATATTATCCATTTATATATAGCTCTGCTTGCAACACTATTATTTATTTTGAATTTACATTTGATGAAATGCATGGTCTTTTTGTATTGTTTTTGTTTTAGTTTTTATTTTTGTTTGTTTGTTTGTTTGTTTTTTTCTTTTATTATTTCATTTTATTATTATTATCTTTTTTTTTCTTATATAGATGTAAAAAAATGGATAACAGGAAACACCTACATTGGCTGAAAATTATAATTGCATGCCACAATCTACCATGGAACTATACATGAAAAACACGAATAAGACAAAAGACGTAGACAACGATAGGAACTCGGGAAAGCCGGACTTGGTACCGGCACAAGCCAAAGCCAGCGGTAGGGTTAAACCGGTTAATGGGGACACGGAAAATCAAATTACGACCTTCAACTTGGGAGCAACCGGATATAAAAATCAAGAATGGTGCTTTAAGGACGAGACAAAGTAAACCCAATAGACTGAAACGTAGGGCATTAAACCTCTGTCTCCAATTTTGTGATTTATGTAATTCGGTTTTTATTTTGTATATTTTGTCCTTTCTACCTTTTAATTTTGACCTTCTTTACCGTAGTTTCTAAAACGATGTTAGGTTTTAAACAAATTTAAAACATGCTTAAATCTAAACATTTTAGGATTATGTTAAATTCAAACAAATAAGAACATTGAACAAACAATAAATCAAATAAATACTTCAAGATTTCAGTAGACTATTCTAAAAAGGAAATTAGTGTGTCAATTTGGTTCAAAGTGCTTGAATGGAGGATATAATTAACTTTATCTAAATCAGATATTGTTATAAATTTCCGATTTCAATTTTTTTTTATTTTTTAAATCAAAATAAGTGTTTTCTTGTGGGTTTGTTTAATATAATGTAATATATTTAATAAATAGGTTTCATCTTCCATTTTTAAATCCTCTCTTTCTTTGGAATCTTTTTCAATGAATAAATTGTTGCCGTTGTCATTTTTGATATTTACTGCTTTCTCTATTTAAATTTTACAGGATAGATAACCGTCTACAGAGATATCAAAGGATTGTTATGTTTTAAGCTTTCTTATAACATTGTCATCAATATTTTCCATTTTCTCCTTTAACAGATTTTAATAAAACTATCTAATTTCTCAATGACTTTGATCTTGATTTTGTCATTTTCCCAAAAGAGCATTCCTTAATTTTGTATCCAGATCCATATTTAATTCCTCCAAAACACCCTTAATATAAGTAACCATGAATAAACCGCGATGTCAGTTATTATTTTTGTTTTGTTTTGTTTTTTCTTTAAGTTAAATGAATCCTTTAATGATGCGTTTTATTCCTCAGATTGTAGTCTGATAAAATATTCCATTTTTAGATAAACTTTTCACCCAAAGGCATATAATAACTAAGTACCGATGTTACTGTGAATTTATTTTCTGCATATACGCATTTCGACAACTTATGTCCCTTCAGTGCAGATAAAACCTAAACGTTTGGGAGACCGAAAAATCAAATATGCTAAAAAAAACTGATAGAGAACGAATATTAGTACCCAAAATGATCTAAAATTAAACCCAAAATAAGCTAAGGACAGAGCTTTGCGTGAAGGAGATACTCCTTAGTTTTCAACAAAATTCACAAAAATTTAGATATTGCAAGGTTCGAAATAAAATCGGCTCTCGGGTCAGCACCGAAGTACTGACTACTGGGCTGGTGAATA
>MJUU01049653.1:96698-127544 GCA_002080025.1 Modiolus philippinarum
AAAAAACTGATAGAGAACGAATACCCAAAATGATTTAAAATTAAACCCAAAATAAGCTAAGGACAGAGCTTTGCGTGAGGGAGATACTCCTTAGTTTTCAACAAAATTCACAAAAATTTAGATATTGCAAGGTTCGAAATAAAATCGGCTCTCGGGTCAGCACCGAAGTACTGACTACTGGGCTGGTGAATACCCTCGGGGACGAACAGTCCACCAGCAGAGGCATCGACCCAGTGGTAATAAATAACTAAGTACCGATGTTACTGTGAATTTATTTTCTGCATATGCGCATTTCGACAACTAATGTCTCTTCAGTGCAGATAAAACCTAGACGTTTGGAAGACCATAAAATCAAATATGCTAAAAAACTGATAGAGAAGGAATACCCAAAAAGATCTAAAATTAAACCCAAACTAAAGCAGCATTTTATATGGGTTATATTTCTATAAATGAAATATATCTCACTGTTTATCCCATATTTTTGCTTTCCTTTGAACTATTCAATATGTAACATAGGTATCAAAAAAGGTCAATTCTGAAATATATAAAATCTTTATTAATAAATGCACATTTATGCCCCAGAGGGCTAGGGTTAGGGTTGGGGTAGGGTAAGGGTTAGGGTTAGGGTAAGGGTTAGATGAATACATAGCAAAATACTTGTATCGCCTTTTTGTAAGATCAATAGTGCAACAAGATAAATAAAATATTTGTTCAACAGGACCCTAAAAATTATTTTCAAAAAAAAAGAAAGGAAATGGGGTAAATGTCAAGGAGACAACATCCCATCCCCAGGTTAAAACGACACATAACAAAGCATCTAGGGGTCACCGTACGGTCTTCAATACAGTGAGTAACCTCACACCATATAACAAGCCCTAAATGGCCACAAAAAGTAAAAAAATGAATAAATCTATGGAAACAAACCACATCCAGTAACCCAAATATCACGAAACTTAAATTTTACGAGAAGACAAGACAAGCCACTGAACAACATGTTCCTGACTTGGGACATGCGCAAAAATTGCGGTGGGGTTAAACTCGTTTTCTTGGATCCAAACCCTCCCCCTATGTGTGGTGAATGGCTAAAATATAAATACACAAATAAGATCACAGTAAAAATAAAACTAGAAAAAAGCCCAACTTATCAAGACGAATACCTTATACATTTAACAAAAAATGATATAAATGATCTAGTACATTTAACATGAAAACAATACACACAGGTACCTGACAAGTACTCGCAGGTACTGACAGCTAGCTAAGGACATAATTTCCCTTGACTATGATATAATTTTCCTCGGGCAAAGTAATTTGCAATAACTTGCAAATAAAGAAACTTCTTTTGTACAATCCTGTTTAATAGCTAGTAATTTTTCGTATTTATCACAATTACACTAAGTTGCCAATTATTACAGAACACTCAAATAACAATATACCGAAGTAACTGTGAATTTAGTTTCTGCAAATGAGCGTTTGAGACAACTTATGTCTATTCAGTGCAGATCAAATCAAAACATTTTGAACTCCATGAACCGAAATGTGTGTTAAAACTGATGGAGAACAAATTACCAAAATTAACTTAATATGAAAGCCAAAATCAGCTTAGGACAATACTTTGCAAGAGGGAAATATTCATTAGGTTTAACAAAATTTTCTTAAATGTAGATATTGCAAGTTTTCAAATAAAATTGGTTTTCGGGCAAGCACCAAAATACTGGCTACTGGGTTGGTGAATACCCTCGAGGACTAACACTCCACCAGCAGTGGCATCGGCCCAGTGGTAATAAATAACAAAACACCGAAGTTAGTGTGAATATAGTTTCTGTCTATGCGCATTTCGACAACTTATATTTTAAAGTTCTTTAGCACGACGAGTAGGCCTTAAACTTAACCTTAAACTGCTAGATTTCAGACAACCAGGCCTTACACATTACTATAATCTAATAGATCACACACGACCGAGAAAGGCAGGCCTTACACATTAATATCAACTGCTTGATCCTACAATTTTAGACATACAGGGCTTAAAAATTACCAAGAACTGCTAAATCACACAATTCAAAACCAACAGGTATTATACATAATTATAAAATGCTACTTCACACCATGTCAAACGAAAAGGCCTTACATTAACATTATATCATCTGCCTAGTCACACTGCTAGACGAACAGACCTTACACATCACTGTAAACTGCTGGATAAGACCAGTGTATGATAATTGGGCCAGCATATAAAATACCCTAAAATGCTAGATCACAAATATTGCCAGAGCGGGCCTTATAAATTGAAAAACACTGCTATAACATACACCGTCTGACAAGTAGGCCTTACAGATTACTACAAACTGCTAGATCACACCAATGTCATACGAAGGGAATAACATGTGACAAAATGCCACACGTCCAGACATTACACATTGTTGGTATCTAGTAAATTACACAAGTTCTACGAGCAAGCCTTTCAAAATACTATAAACTGTTAGATCGAACCAATGTAAGACGAACAGGTCTAGCAAATCACTCTACAGTGCTTTATTACACATTACTAATTGATAAGGGATTTTGCTTTTCGCTGATTGGTTTAAACCTAAGAGTGAGTAGACCTCACACGATGTCTGCTCGGGGGTTACAATTACTTTAATTTGTAAGCATAATAAATACACCGATTCCGAATAATGCTCCGTGTATATATGACTTTTTAATTCTACAATCGTCAGTTTGTTACAACAAGGAAACTTCGATGACACTGCTTCCTTTTGAACATGTTATAATATTTTTTGAATAGAAGGAATATCTAAGGATTGGACGATCAATCCATGTTTTAATCCATCTAAAAGTACAATCAAATCTTCCTAGGAAGAGTTGTTCAAGTAATATGTTTTGTGGACTTCTCTGTTGCATTGCCCTATCTAAAGTCTTCAGCTGATTATGTCTAAGATCAATGTAATCCAAAGACTGAATACTATATATTGACGTATCTATGTGTGTTATTTGGTTATATGATATATCAAGTATTTTCGTTCTTATCAAGTATTTATGAAAAGAAAGTCTATGAATAAAGTTATGACTGAAATCAATGTCAAAGTTGTCAAAATCTGGAAGAGCGCGTGGCATTCTGATAACGTTCTTTCTAGAACAATTTTCAACAATTCTATTTTGTGATGGTTGCTGAAAACAGTTACACATAAAAGGACATTTTGAACTCATATTTATTTTGCAGATTAAGAAATCTGGAAGAGACTCGTTTTTTTCTGAAATCTCTTAGCGTACTTCTTAAACCGTTTGGATGTGCGCATGAGAGATCGATTCCAAGAAAATATTTTGAAGCCTTAATTGCAATCTTCACAGCATCAAATAATTTACAATCACATATCAACGGATTCACTGTAACAAGAGGAAAGTAGTGCCAAACCAATTTTATGCCCTTTTGAAATGATTTTAATCCAATTTGTTTGAGACCAGGAATCGATCTAAATTTATTGTTCCGTACATCGATAACACCTCCACCTCTAACATTCTCATTGTAAGAGTATGTCAGATTCAATTTATTAGTAACCTTACAAAGAGAATTTGACGAAAGATATAATAATTATGTAAACAAATTGGTATCCTAATATAATATTTGACATGTCAATTTCTGTTAGTTTATTACCTGTTAGATTAATAAACATCGAGCTACCAGGACAGTATCCAAATGTTCCTGAATCGATTGTAGAAATCATATTGAAAGACAAATCCAAAACTCGTAAATTAAAAAGTCGGGAAAATGAACTAGACCGAACTAATTTTAAATAATTAAATGATAGGTTTAATGTATCAAGTTCCTGAAAGCAGCTTACATTTGGCAGTTGTGTAATACTGATTCCAGGTAATTGTATATTAACTATAGGATGGAATTCCCAAAAATTTGATGGAAATTTAATAATTTTTTAAATGGATGTATCAAATAATATGCCAAAGGTTGGTCTTGATAAGACAAGTCTCTAGTCTTATTTAATCATATAATTTCTGTACCAACAATAGACAGGTAATGTACAAATTTTCTGCTTGTCGGGAAAACCCAATATGGTAATGAAGTGAAATAGCAACACACTTCTTGTGGATTCGGTTGAAACGCGGGTATGCCGCTGTTAGATGGAATACTAGTTTTGCAGTAATTTGCACTGTATAAGTTTTGGCTAAAACATTTGGATGTGTCCATTTGAAATATCCAGGTAATAATCTGTTTTTTTTTTGTTTTTTGTTTTGTTTTGTTTTGTTTTTTTCGTTTTCCTTGCAATTTATATATCATTAATCCGTATAGTAAATAGAAGAGACAGTAATTTGCTCTCTGAAAAATAAATATCAGCAAATGAAAACTGGGTTAGTTATATACAACGGGCACACAGACATAGAATATTGTGTCCATTAGCTTAAGGTCCTATGAAGTATACTTTACATTCGAACTAGTTTGTTATTTTAAATTCATAACGTGTTGATTGATAATCTGATTGATGTATGCATACCGTATAGCGGGTTCTTTTGCGATTTGTTCTACAGATAGATATTTATTTAAGTGGTCATCAATTTTCACGATTGAAGAAGTCATTTATAGAGATTTACGAACTTCATGTTCAAGCTTCCATTAACCTCCCGAATACATAGTGAAAATTAGAACTCCGCAAAAATTTTCCATTATACGGTACTCCAAATTTCTTAATTGTTCGGAACTAATTGTTTGATTTCGTCTGGTTTGAAGGGTTATTGTAATCACTTGGCAACATATGTCATATACCTCTGCTTCCATTATGAGCTTCTACTCTGAAACAATTCGAGACCATTTAATCAAATTATATAGAAAAACAAAGTACCGAAGTAATTAATAGTTTTCGACAACTTATGCCTCTTAAGAAATAGAAATGATATTNAAATTTATAATGTGTTGAGTGATAATCTGATTGATGTATACATACCGTATAGCGGGTTCTTTTGCGATTTGTTCTACAGATAGATATTTATTTAAGTGGTCATCAATTTTCACTATTGAAGAAGTCATTTATAGAGATTTTCGAACTTCATGTTCAAGCTTGCATTAACCTCCCGAATATATAGTGAAAATTAAAACTCCGCAAAAATTTTCCATCATACGGTACTCCAAATTTCTTAATTGTTCGGAACTAATTGTTTGATTTCGTCTGGTTTGAAGGGTTATTGTAATCGCTTGGCAACATATGTCATATACCTCTGCTTCCATTATGAGCTTCTACTCTGAAACAATTCGAGACCATTTAATCAAATTATATAGAAAAACAAAGTACCGAAGTAATTAATAGTTTTCTATAACTTTTGCTCCTTAGAAATAGAAATGATATTTGGAAGGTCCCTCATAAAATTACTCGATGAACTCGTTTTGATCAGATAGGAAGAACAATTTATTCTTTCATGTTTTGATCATCATTTTCGAAACAAAAAAAACCAACTTCAACAAAACAAGACAAGGAATTGCTTATTTTTATTTAAGATTGCCTTTTTTATTACTTTTCCTAAAAACACAGTTGCCAGCGAAGTTAAATATCGAACCTTTCGTATAAACTTAAAATAGAGTTTAATTATTTTCTTGGAAAATATTAATGCAATCAAAACAACTGGAAAGTTCTATGGAAGATGCTATTGCAACACACTTTTATACTATTTAAGGAGGTTCGCTCCTCATGTTTTAGGATTTCTGTTATATTTTCGGAATTCTCTGGTTTCATCCATTTAAAAGCATTATATCCCTTATTCTTTCCCATTATTTCATTTTATACATCTTGATGAGCATTGTGTGAAATTTTTATTAAATTTTATTTTTTTGTCACATTCATTCGTGGTAAAACCTTGCTAATGTTAATCCTATGAAATTTCCGAGAAGTTCAGTTTCCCGCCAAATTTTCAATCACTCATAACTCAAAAACTAGATCATCAACCTGTAATTTTATTTCACTTAAATTATTTCTTTTTCATTTTTTAACAAAAAATTACATTTATTTGAAATCCTATTTATTTTCACATGGAGTAGCGAACCCCCTTAAAGTAGAAAATGGATTGAACAACAACTTGTACAGACTTAGCCTCAGGCAATATAACAATATAAAGTTATTAAAGAAGGGGAAATACAACAATAATTCATTGCTGACATTTAGTTCATCATTAACAGAACAAAGCAGCTTTTACTATTTAATTTTTTGTTTAATTCTTCCTTTTTTTCCTTTCTGAAAATTACTTATCATATCCATACTGCCTGTTGTAGAGGCTGTTATACGGAAAACCACACGAAGTAGATATATCAAGCAAGACGTAGGCGAGAACAACATTAAAATTAAACAAAACTTAAACACTACCTGATGTCGACCCCAGACAACTAATTTGATGATTCCACCCTCAAAATCTACCTACAAATCAATTTTCAATCCAATTGGACAAAGTTCAAATGTTGACGTATTTTGGCAGCCAGCTTGGAAATGGCAATCAGTTTGAAATTTTTAAATGCACATATATGACTTTGGATGGTTTGCAAAGTTATGAATTTTTTTTCTTCAGCCATTTTAAAGAAATCGCTCAAACAAAAATATGTGGAAGAATAACAAGAATGATAATAATAATCAGAAGAAACGTAAATAACAACAGTTTAGCCCGATTTTGTCTGGGGTGACATAACAAAGAAAAAAAAACAAAAAAGAAAAAACTAGTACATGAAAAAGAAAAAAATCATAACTAAAACTTTACAGAAAACATGCATTTTACAAATAAACATAACCATTAAAACATTAAATGTGCACAATTTAAATACATTTTTAATAAAAATTCATCTTTCAAGAGAATGTAAATTAACTTTATTATTATTGTTTGCTGCTTGACACTCTATACATTCATGCTGATTAATTCATTAATTCATTTATTAATTAATTAATTTTATTACATCATCAATGTAATACTCAGCCAAGAGAGGGATATATCGAAAGGTGGGTTATATATCGAGAGCAGGTTATCTATAAGGGTGGTATATCAGTACAACCTATGATTGTCTACTGGGCGGAGCTAGTAAGGAATAGACTAAATTAACACATGCTAATTACCCAACAGATACTAAAAATTTTTGTATGAAGTATAATATCAAAACATATCGTAGGCTATTTCAATATTGTTGCGTCATTGAAATTGAAAATAAATGCCTGCAGGCTTAATTTATATAGATTAACTTTTCTATAATTTTGTTAATCTCTTAAAGAAAAATATGAAAATGTGTATGATCGATAGTGCGTTGTCAAAATAACTCTACAAGGTTCATGAATTATGAAATATGCCATTGATGCATTGTACTCAATTTTCTTGGCAGGAAAAATTATATTGCTGTCTGAAACTCTCAAAATCTCACGTATTACACATATCCATTGGGGAAAAATGTAATTGCAGAATCATATGAGAAACAAAGAAACATTTCCTAATTCAATTTTTACGCCCCCAGATCAAGGATAGGGGGCATATTGTTTTTGTCCTGTCTGCATGCAGGTCTGTGTCAATCTGTGCGTCCAAAACTTTAACCTAAGTTATAACTTTTGAACTATCAAAGATAGACTTATAATACTTGACAAATGTATATATCTAGTCAATAGGAGAGAAAATATTAGAGTATAGTTATTGTTTAGAGGCATTCTGTAATATGAGATATAGCTTCAGCCCAATATCGATTTTTTTCTATAAAACTAGAGATGAAGCGATAGTAGTTGATATCCCATAGAATCGTAGGTTTTCAAAAACATGTTTTTGAAAAGCTACGATTCTATGGGATATCAACTACTCTCCAGGAGCATATAACAAAAATCATGTTTTCTATTTTTGTTTCTACAACGGTTAAAACTACCACTAGAATATAACAAGAAACGTACTGACACGTTTTGTTAAAGTAGGTTTTACTCACATTTTTTACGTTGTTTGCGGTTTAAGCATCTCATAAGTAAAACAAAAATCTTATAGGTTTTACTCTTTTTCCAACGCTCAAGACTCTTGTTTAACCTGTTTAAGACACTGTTTATAAACTCTATCATTTTTATATAAGAAAGAAAAATAATAATCCAGTAATAAAAAATGTTTAGAGGAACACAGTTCTGTGATAGATATGAGTATTGTAACTTTTTACTAGATACTCCTATAAGAACTCCACAAAATGGACAAACACAAGACAAAACGGACTACAAATTTAGTATAAACGATAGGGCTTCGTTTTATGACTGGTATAATGGGTATCTTTTAATTAAGTTTAAAGTAGATAAACTAGCTGACGGAACGGCACCGGACGACGACACAGTATCTGTTATTTCAGATGTAACAAATTTTCTTAGTCAAATGACAGTCCACCAAAATGGAAAAACAGTTTACGACTGTAGTAATTTATCTCTAGCAAATCACGTCAAATAATTGCTTACGTTTCCAGACGGATATGTGAGTAGTGTAGGTAAAACAGCTTTATTTACCCTGATAATGTTGCAACCACTGCTGATAATACACGATTTGCTGCGAGAACAACGTTAACTAATGCAAGGAAAGAAGTAACGGCGGAAATACTATTAAATAGATTTTCTTTCTTTGCCTCGTTGGAACAAAATCTTTTACCCCCGGCACAGATGGGAATAACGATAAAAATAAACGACGACAATTATTTATCATACAAGGCTGCTGGTGCTGATGACGGTAAAGTTGTAATTACACATTTTGAACTTTGGATTCCTAGACTAAAATTAAATTCTGTTGGTTTAACGGGTGTGTTACAAAATTACATGAAATCAAGACGATGGACATACTTAAGAGAATCCATTCACACTAATACCTCGAGTCAATCTGTTGAAGGGTCGTTTCGTATTACAACAGGAATAAAACACCCGAAGCACGTAATTTTGTTTTTACAAAGAAACGGGAAACATAATGATCAACTCCAAAATCCTCTGTTACTTTATACATTCAAATTAAACGCAGCAAACACAAACTGTACCCTCCTGACAGCAAGATTAGAAGTTGGTTCTGGTATCTTTTACCCGGAAACGGGATATAGTTCAAATCAAATCAGAAGAATCTTCAGAGATGCCTGTAATTTTAAGCCTAACACAAGCAACGACTATGACACCGGGAATATGCTTACCCCTAGCAACTTTGGCTCTCTATACGGATTAATCTATTTTGATTTGACTTACGCAGACGAATCGGTGAGTATGGAGAGCACATCCCTGACTCTGCATTACAGCCTGAACATTCCCCCAGCCGCTGCCTACCGAATCTTTGCCCTTATACTGAACGAAGAAGATATAATTTTAGACACAATTGGAAATGATATAGAAATTATCTAAGGTATTAAAAAAATGAGTACCGCAGGTAGTAAATACGTTAACTATAGTCTTGGTTTATCCGAAGGTCAGAGAAAGAATTTAGCTAAAGCATATAAAAACACATCTTGTTTAACATAAAGACTAACAAACAACCAATTAACAGGTGACTTTCCTATGGCGCTAACACAAACACAAATAAATAAAATACAGAAAGCAAAGGCCTCTGGTACTGGTACAGACCTAAAAATTAGCAAGACACAAATATTGAAACAATCACAAAACGGAGGTTTTCTTGGAGCAATTGCTAAACTTGCACTTCCGGTCATAAAGACAGTGGCATCCAAACTGTTACCTGCCCTTGGCATCGGAGCGGTCTCCGCTCTAGCTGAAACCGGGGTGAGAAAGGTGCTTGGTAGCGGTGCCTACGACAGTTTAACAGCAGACGTACCACATGATAAAGTTAACACATTATTACACAAACCCTACATTGACCACCTAACAAAAACACAGAAAGAGCAATTAGAAACAGCTCTCAAACAAAAAACAGGAACTGGTCTTAGAATCACAAAAAGACAATAGACGGGTGGATTCCTTGGTATGTTAGCCAGTTTGGCAGTGCCATTACTAACCGGTTTAGCAGCGCCGCTGTTAGGCAAAGGACTACAGGTTGAACGCCCTGGCAAAGGACTACAAGTAGACAGCGTACGCAGACCCTACGTCATGCAAAAAATAAGTGCCTACGGCAGACGCTTGATCCGCTAACTAACTTTGATATTTTAGACTGGGTTGATAAACTACGTATTACCTCTTTCAGAGGAGTCTACAGCAGGGACAATCTACCACTAAATCGAAACAAGAATGAGTGCGGCGTCCTTAATTTGGACGATTAAAGTGGTGCCGGCACGCATTGGGTGTGTTGGGACTTCCGTGACAAAAGAAATATTTACTTTGATAGTTATGGTCTTTCACCACCACAAGAATTTATTGACTATATAAAGGGTAAATACAGACGTAACACAGTTCAGTACCAACACAAACTAGTGTTCTATGTTGCTACTTTTGTTTATTCTTTCTACGAGAAGCACAAGAGAAAGACATCTACGATATAATGTACAAAGACCTTATTGCCCGCGGCAGTGCGACGGATGCAATAAAAAATGAAATACTTTTAAAAGAGTACTTCAAAAAATGAGCTACTGCGTAAAAGAAAAAAAAGTCACGGAGTCTCTTTCTCCAAAGGTCGTACAATTATCCAACGGTAAGTTCATAGAATTCAGCACGTGTGCCAGCTGCAAAATCACGAAGACCAAGTTTGTGGCTTCGCCAGTGCGTGGCACCACCGCAGGCGGTAAACTTGACATACACAAGGCCATCAAACCTATAGTGCCGAAGGGCGGAATTACTCTCCCAGGAACGAATTACTGTGGGCCTTATAATTCACTAGACTTACCCACCAAGAATAAATTAGACAAGGTCTGTAGGAGTCATGATCTTTGTTATGATGCGCAGATCGACAAACAAAAATGTGACAAGAAGATGATGTCTGACCTAAAACAAGTAAAACCATCATCAGTCGGTAAAGCTGTAAATAAAAAAATAGTTCAGGGTGTAATAGGAGCAAAAAGCAAACTGGGACTCGGTGTAAAAAAAGGAGAAAATAAAGTGGACAGACAAACTAGCAGAAGAACTACATAAGCAAGCAAGAAGAAAGTTCCCTCTCAGACAAGTAAGAGTATCACATGTCGATGACACCTGGAGTGCAGATCTCGTAGACATGCAAGCTTATTCCAGAGATAACAAGGGGTACAAATACTTACTAAATGTGATTGACGTATTCAGCAAATACGCTTGGAGCGTTCCACTAAAATCAAAGACAGGACAAGAAGTGGCTATNGGATTCGAGAGCATACTAAAAGAGGGAAGAACTCCAGAATTACTATGGGTCGATCAGGGATCAGAGTTTTACAACCAGAAGTTTAAGACACTCCTAGAAAACTACAAAATAAGAATGTACCACACTTTCAATCAGGGAAAGGCTGTAGTAATAGAGCGCTTCAATCGCACACTCAAAGGTAAGATGTTTCGCTACTTTTCCGCCAATAACACCTACAATTATATCTCAGTACTTCCACAATTAGTAGAGCAGTACAATAACACGAAGCACTCGTCAATCAAAATGAAACCAGTAGAAGCAAGCAAATCCTCCGTTTACTCAGATACGAAGGAAACTAAGAGTAAACCAGAATTCAAACTAGACGACAAGGTCAGAATATCTAAAAAGAAAGGCACGTTTGAAAAGGGTTATACACCCAACTGGACCGAAGAAGTATTTACCATTTCGACGATCCAGTACACAGAACCAATAACTTACAAGATCACGGACTTGAATAACCAGCCAATAGAAGGAAGCTTCTACGAACAAGAACTCCAGAAGACAGATCAAGAGACATACAGAATAGAAAAGATTATCAGACGGGATCACAAAAATANAAGAGTATTTGTTAAATGGAAAGGGTATTCAGACGACTTTAACTCCTGGATTCCGATGTCGGACTTGCAGTCTCTGAGATAGTCTCTATTCATCGCACAACCAAACAAATACTTCTCGAGTCTTTAGTACTTCAAGTAAATCTCTGCACACCCACACTCTAAAGGTTATTCCTCTAAGAGGACAGTACAAATGTACGATCCTTTCTTTCTCTTGAATATTTACTATATCGAAAACTCCGTTTGGCAGTCCTCCTAAAGTTATCACTGAATCACTATTCATCTTTTTTTAACTGATTTTTATCATATAAATTACACTAAAACTTAATTTCGACTTCGATTACATTTAGTGAGGTCATTGGAGAAACTAGCCAAACGATTCCGGTTGGGGCTTTAACTCCAAAGAATATTTCGTCGTTCTTTTCAAACGTATGACTCATTTTAATCTCAAATTGACTATGACCATTGATGGATTTCCTGGTCTCTAGAATTTCGGTGCTAGTTATTGGTGTCGTCCCTTTTTTGTAACATGAGATGTACGAAGGAGTGCCTACGGCAGTACCCGTGATACCCGCGACGCACAAACGGACAGTAAATGTGGGTGTACACTTATCCTTGAATTTTATCCACTGCTGAAACCCATCCCCGGGTGAGTGTAAGATCTTCCCGTTTATAACAACTGGTTTATCAGTGTTGTCTGCCGCAGGCACTGTTGAAGCCACTGGAAGCCCGATAGGTATCGTAGTTACACGAGGAGCAATAGGGTACGTGGACATAACGAATAGACCGCCCAGAGAGTAACTAAAAGTGCGTGGTGTTGTGCTAACCGGAGGACTTAGATATATATGTTGGTATTGTTCCTCCGGGGTTAGACTAAATTTTCTTACCCGATAACCTGTTTTCCTCTTATACTAATCATCACATATTTAGCAATATAACCCAGGTGCAATTTGACTTCTTGAGCCCCATTAGAAAGACCAACGGAATACTCTTTTTTCCATTCTTCTGGGCTCGTTACAGTCTGACGAATTTCACTTCCAAAATCATTAAGTATGACACTCTATAAAACACGCTTTACCATTTAGTTTAATGTCGATATTGGCGATTATCTTTTTTTGATATAGACCTATAACATCGCGCTCGTTAATTATTCTGTATTACATAGTTTCGTCGGTAACCTGGATACTACCGACAAATCCTTCTTCTGAGAAATCTAGTTCAGAACCATAATTACGGATAGAATATTGAATATCTAACGCACAACTCTGTAGGAATCGGAACAACGAATGAGTGTTTTTCTGTAATTCGACCACCGCAATCCTACTCTTCTCGCTTAATTTCATAAGTGATGCAAAGGCTGCACTAAAAAGAAGTGAACAAGTAGCGCTATTTCTTATTTTCTCGATATGAAAAAGTGTTATCTCCTCCTTATTATCTGTACTTACTCTTGTGAAAGATATTTCCTTTGATGCGCCTAATTGATCTATTTTCAACATGATCTTAATTTGGTTAGTAAATATGGACTCTTTTGACCTCTCAAATATTAGATGCGCACCAAACAAATAAAGACTGCCGTCGGCAACGCCGTCCGTCGGGTTTAGGGTTAGTTTCCAGTTGTCGAAATCCTCCTCTATATCACCGTTGATATAGGAATCGTCCGATAACCACTTGACTTTTGCATTCTCAGACACAATATAATATCCGGGTTTCACTCTTGCAAGAAATGATGCAGCTTTCTTTTTCTCGTACTTCTTTTCTCCTGTTTTATTGAAAAATCTCCTTAATTCTCTCTTGTTATTCTGATTTTTAGTATCTATTTCACTTTTTGTATAACCTTCATAATCGGCTAGTTTAGCGTCTATCTCAGTCTTAGTATAAACAGGGTCTAGCTTAGCGTCTACCTCAGTCTTAGTATAAACAGGGTCTAGTTTAGCGTCTACCTCAGTCTTAGTATAAACAGAGTCTAGCTTGGCGTCTACCTCAGTCTTAGTATAAACAGTACTTATTTTCTTCTCAAGTTGTGATAGGTGAATTGGTCTTAGATACTGTCTGTGCAAGTCTTTTCTTAGTTCTCGTTCACTTGCAGCAACAAAATCCTTACTAGCAAACTCCGCTCTAAAGTTCCGTTTCTGTGTGTCTATTTTCTGATGCAGCGACTTCTTGTTTCCCGCGCAGGTTGGGTCATCTAAGTCGGTCTCGAGTCCCCTAATATACTTCTTATTCATGTCCAGGTCTTTACGCGCTACCGCAGGAAAGAAAGTATCGCTTATTTGCTTTATTGTTGCTACGTGGTTGTTGCCGGAACCGGGTGAAAGACCTGTGATTTTATATCCACCCATGTCTAAGTCTTGTCCTTTACGGAAATATTTGTCTAACTGAGCCTTGCTCGCATACTTACTTAGCACTACATCAAAATTAGTCTCCGTTGATGCACCTCCTGATATCTTCTTAGGTAATTCATTAAATATACCCATGTTTACTTTTATATTAGGAAGATAAAAATGTTAAACCAACTAAAGGATTTAGCTCAAAAGAAGTCAAAAGCAGAGAAAGTGGTACAGGATTACATCAAGAAGAAGGAAGAAGAAAAAATAAGAAAGAGTGTACGAGCTGATAAACTCGAGGAATTTTTTGAATCAGTGACTAAAGCAGTAGCAAAAATAACACCGTCTACTGCAGTCGGTCAACTAGTGCCTACGGCAGTGCCTGTTCCTAATGTTATGAATCTTCCTGTCCCACCTGAACCTCTTGCGATAGAGGACCCGGATGAGCCAGACGAGCCAGACGAGCCAGACGAGCCGCAGGCGGGACCATCGGGCGAAACGCCTTCAGGACCACAGATAGTTGAAATGCAACCAGATGGTGTTAACATAACCCGGTTTGACGCCGAGGAACAACTAGAAGGTGCTGACCTGACTAACCAACAAAAGATTGATTCGGCAATAAGTATGAATAAGAAGTTAGGACATATGAAATCTGGGGCGGAATTTCCACAAGATATAGAATATTTACAGGCCAAAAACAGAGAGTATTACAGGAAATTACAGGGGAAAAAACTGGAAAAGGTTTAACGTCTAAGGGGTCATGCAAAATAGACGCTGATGGTTCCTTTTCTGATTTACTGTTGGACTTAGAACAGCTTCTCGAATATAATAGGTTGTACGGACTAGACAATAAAGGACAACAGGTAATTGATACAACAGTTGATGATGACTTTATTGACTTAGTAACAAAGAGATACAATCCCCAAAAAGCGTATTCTGATTCTGCAAAGCGTATGTTCAAAAATCTAGTTACGCTGTCGCAACATCCTTTAGTAAAGTCGAGTGGCAAATAAAGATATAACGGAAGAACAGCACGAAGGAATTTATAGAAAATATTTCGAGTAATAACAAATGGAACAAATGATAACACTTTCTAGTTATGCCGGTAGAGGAACCCCTTCTAATTTTGTGACCGAGTTCGAAGAACCCTTGGAACTAGATAAAAACAAACAGTATGTATTCGGTTTGTCTCAGATAAATACTATGACTTACAGTTGGTATAATATTT
This sequence comes from Modiolus philippinarum, assembly GCA_002080025.1. NCBI lineage: Eukaryota > Metazoa > Mollusca > Bivalvia > Mytilida > Modiolidae > Modiolus > Modiolus philippinarum. The sequence continues at coordinate 112,073 of MJUU01049653.1, forward strand.
CTGAGTTCTATGGTAACAAGAAAATAAAGTATAGTCTTGACGGTAAGAGTGTCTTTGACCCTAGTAAAACATTCAAGGAATTAACATTTGCTGATGGTAATTACAGCTACAAGGATATAAACACATATATATCAGAATTTCTATCGGTAAACGACAAAGTCGAAGACAGTCCAATAGAACTAGAGTTTGATTTAACGAGCTTTAAGGTGCTTATTACACTAAAGGAAAACACGGTACTAGACTTAAGTGACGGCAACTTTGCTGATTTAATCGGGTTCGACAAGAAAATAGTAAATCAAACGGAATACGGTAGTAAATTGCCTAACATCACTAACGGGATAGATAGTATTTATGTTCATTGTGACTTAATCACTAGTTCAGTCGTAGACGGTAAGTCGGGTGACGTAATCTACGTGTTTAGTACTGCAGATTTAACTCGTAGTTATCCGTTTCGAGAGAGACCATATCATATAGGATATTCGAGAGTAAACAGAATAAGGATTGACTCGATTCGTGTATGGTTAACAGACGTAAACGGCAGAAATATAAATCGAAACGGTGTTGACACTAGTTTTACTTTTATTCTGAGAGAAATATAAACGGTAAAGAAAAAATGAGAAAAGTATATAGGGGTTAGGAACATACATTTTTGTTGACCTGGTAACGAGGGAACAAATAGGTGGTGGATTATTCGATAGCATATTTGGCACCGCTGCAAAACAACTGCCTTCGGCACTAGCAAAAGAGACGATAAAGAAATCTGCCGTTGCAGCATTAGACACCGGGAGTAAAGAACTTGGTGGAAAGGTGGGAGAGTATGTAGCAGATAAGATAATGCCTACGGCAGCACCAGGCGTAAAACCAGGCGTAACACCGACCGCAGCAACAAACCAGATGTACCAGCAACACCAGCAAAACCAGGTGCATTGATTAAAGAAATTAAAAAGTACAACAACGTCAACTCCGCATCAAAAATTGGTCAACTGTTAGGTAAGGGTATAAAAGCGAGAATTAATCGGTTATTGTAGATAAAATCATACTATAAAAATGGGAAGGAGAAAACTATATGAGACAGATGTTGAAAAAAAACAAGCCCACAATGAAAATCAAAAGAAATATTATGCTACACACAAATTTTATTTTGAGGTGTGTAACAAACACCTTTGTGTTTCAGCCAAAAAATATCATATTAACTCTGCGGCTCATCGTAAGAGAATCACAGAATAAAAAGTTATATTATAGGATAAAAATCATTCAAAAAAGATATTAGTCATTCAAAATGAATTACAACGAAAAGAACGGAATTAGAACGTATACTATTAGTCGTCCTCAAGAAGAATTAACCAGCGATGAGGTAGGGGTGATATCAGAGTTAATAAAAGAAAGACTGGATCACGCTGTTTCAGACGGGTTTACTGATAGCGCTGATGTACTAGTAAAATTTATCTATGCTGGTAGCACACCCAGTTACAAATATAATACAACAAAGAGTATGAACTCATTTTTTATAAGGGAGTTTGATGATTTTGTATCGCTTTATCAACGATACGTAGATTTGTCACTACCTCCGAATGAGGATTATATATACGAAATCATGGGAATTAAAATAAATGTAGTTCCTCCACCCGGTGGTGGTTGCTGGAACCGTGAGTACTTGGAGAAGATAACAGATGGAGTTAAAAGGAAACGCCCGTTATCAACCAATAACAACTGTTTCTTTAGGTGCTTAAAGGCACTGCCGCAGGCACTGGCAAAGCCACTCAAACCAGATTTTAATCCAACAATTACTATCTGTGATGAGATACGAAGATGTTATGGTTTAGCTCCTAAAACGCCAATACCTTTTCCGGTAGCATAGGACATAATACAAAGATATCAGATACCTGTTGGTTTATTCTGTAAAGAAACAAAAGAGCATTACGGTAAAGAACATTTAACCACTATAGAATTAGCTAAGGGACATTACAGCCTTATTATCGGACAAGAAAAGAAGAAGTGTTCGTCTTGTGGCGATACGTATTTTAGCGATGATCATAATTGCTAGATTGTTTGTTCTCGTTGTGGTAAGCGATATAAGAAAAGTCATAAGTGCAACGATAACGTATCTGCTTACTATGAGGCAAAAATAAAGAAAAATGGTAGATATTTGATCCGAAAAACAACAAAGAGTAAAGAGTTCAACCCCAACATAATTCACTATGATATAGAGACTTACACAAAAATTGTTGACGGTTATAAGGTTCATACACCATATACCCTAGGATTTGTCGAGAAAGACGGAGGTTTTTGTTACTACGCTGGTGATGATTGCATCGACAACTTTGTACGATATTTGTTGAGCAAAACTGCCGCAGGCACTGCCGCAGGCACCGCCGTAGCGCCTAAGGCGGAAAACAAGGATTTTATTGTCAACGCTTACAACGGGAGTAACTTTTATCATTACTTCTTAGCTAAGAGCATGAATAAACTAGAGTTAGCTCCGGAAAAAATTATCATAAACAACGGAAGCATAATCGGGTTACAAAAAGATAGAATACGATGTTTTGATTTGATGAAACACATAGGCGGTTCTTTGAAACAAGCATTAACAGATTTTAATTGCAACGTACAAAAGGGAGAATTTGATCATACTAAAGCTTGTAGGTGGGAAGACATGTCTGATCAACTAAGAAATGAGTGTCTTATTTATTTACAGTCTGATGTACTTGGACTACAAGAGTTGTTCAACAAGTTAAACAACCAATGTTATAAGGACTTTGGCAGGGACATAACAAACTTTTTCTCGACTAGTTCACTAGGATTTGACATCTGGAAAGATCACATACCTAAAGGAGTTCATGTTGACTTATCTGATTCAACAGAGGTAGAAAAAATATATAAGAAAAAGTATTTATGGCGGAAGATGCTACAAGAGCAAGACTGAGTTTGTCTCTAATCAATGGCCAGCCTCAGAGTATGATGATGTAACTGATTTCGTGTTAAACGTAGATGTTGTGTCCCTTTATCCAACCAGTATGTTACATGAGTATCCAGTGGGACGAAGAAAACACACGACAGAAGGCATAAAGGGTGTAATGGGTATCTACAAAGTCAAGTACGTAACAAACAAGAAACTGCTTCACCCTGTAGTAGCAAGAAAAGATGAAAAAGGAGCAACTAAATGGGACTTACAAGACTCAGAGGGATGGTATACTTCAGTGGATATAGAACAAATGATTAAATATGACTACAAGGTAGAAATCCTAGAGGGATATTACTGGGAAGAAACTAGTAAGGTGTTTTATGATTATATACAACAATTCTTCAAGCTCAAGAAAACAAGTCAAAAAGGAAGCATTCAATACACCCTGGCGAAGTTACTAATGAATGGTCTCTATGGTAAAATGATCCAAAGACCAATATTTAATCACACCCAGACAAAAAAGGATAATAATGAATATTGGTCTTTTCATCATAAATATATAATCACGGGCCTGGAACTAATTTCATCCACTTGGTATGTGTCAGGTTACTTAAGATCCGAGATTGACTCGGTTGATAAGATCAGCAAACCTTCACATTTTGGTGCTTTTGTTCTGGCTTATAGCCACAAGATTATGTATGATCATATGATGAGGTTAAATCCGGAAAATAAAGTAGAGTTAGACTTTTATTATACTGACACTGATAGTCTTCATGTGTCCGGTGAGCAAGCAAAACTAATACCTAATTACAACGGTAATAACTTAGGTGATTTAGCTAATGGCTATAAGAAAAACGCCAAGATAATTAAGGCGGTTTATATTGCACCAAAGTTATATATGACTATGACGATAGATACAGACAATGTAATTAGTGTTAAGACAAAGGGAAAAGGACTAAATAAAACTAAGTTAACTCAAGAAGATTTTAACAAGATGTTGAAGGGCGAAGAAGTAAAGAACACAAGAGAATTTAGCATGAAGAAAGTACATCTAAATAGGACATCTAAAGAACAAAGTATTGAACATTTTAGTATTCTTCACCTCACAAACTTTGAGAGATGTGCAAATAAAAACGAATACAAGGGAAGAATTTTCTTTGATAAGAATAAATCTGTCCCTATACGAAGCTGCCGTCTACCGCAGTCCACATAAATCCATGACGTTAAAGGTTTATGTGCTTTGTCTAGCATGCGGTAGACAGTCCACATAAATCCATGACGTATATACAATGTGTATACGTTAAAGGTTTATGTGCTTTGTCTAGCATGCGGTAGACAGTCCACATAAATCCATGACGTATGAGGTTTATATGCTTTGTCTAGCATGCGGTAGACAGTCCACATAAATCTATGACGTTAAAGGTTTATGTGCTTTGTCTAGCATGCGGTAGACAGTCCACGTTAATCCATGACGTATGAGGTTTATGTGCTTTGTCTAGCATGCGGTAGACAGTCCACGTCAATCCATGACGTATATACGATGTGTAATAAATCCATAATGTATACGGTAACTTTGTCATACAACAATTGACAAAGCAGAAAAATAATAAATCTTTATTAAATTCCTGAAAGAACACGCACAAGTTAACTCCGAGAAAAGTTTAATCCAGAACGGCTTTATATCCTGATTTATAATATCACTGTTCGTATTGTAACTATCCATGATGAATGTTGTACTTATGAATGTAAATTTACTTGATAACTTGCCAACAGCTTGACGTCGTATTGATTTTGTCGCATTGCGAAATTCTCACTGAGGTGTATCAATTACCTATTAGGGGTACAAAAAGGAGATTAAATAGATTTTAGCAAGTTAAGTTTGTATTTCCCGATCAAAACAATGAAATATTTTCTTGTCTGGTAAGTTAAGATACAGAAAAGAATATTTACTTTTAGTAGTTAAAACAAGGGTATTTTTTGAGACCTGAAGTTCTGAAGATATAAGATCTCTCTCCTTTTTACTCAGAAAATTATACACTACGTAGAAATTACAATTCAGACGACAGTCTTTAGGTATCCAAAAATAGGACTGACTCAAATAAATTACGCTCATTTTCTTGTGCCTTCCGCCTATAAAGTATTTCACAATAGAAGATTGATCTTGTTGTGAACAAATATAGTCGTCAAAAATTACAATTTTTTGTTTGTCACCGGCACTGTCGTCAGATGCTTCGTCCTCGCGGTCGATGTCTTCAACTTTATCATTAGATAGTTGTAATAAATCTTTCAGAGACACACCTAGTTTTTCCGCTATTTCTTCGAATCTTCGAATTAGTTCCTTATAGTAATGTTGTTCTAAGTTCTTTGCGTAAAGAATAATTTTGTCGTAATACAATAAGGGTTTAAATAAAAGGTGCATTAGCAAATTTGTTTTACGCGGCCCACTTGGCCCCACGATGAGTAAACGGAAAAGGTCACTCGGCATATTTTTTGCCCCTTGTATTGTTCTAAAATTGTTCGTATTAGACTTTTCTGAAAAATATACGGGAATCGTTGTCATTTTTTATAACCCGAATATTTATTAGATAAAAAACCATAAGTGTATTTCAGGTAGGAGGGTGCATAACCGTTGTGATAAGTAATAATGTTTGACTTTTATAATAAAAATCAGGCAAAAAAAAATGCTTGCATATGATTTGACCAATCTAAAAAAAATAAAAACAAAGGTATATGGTTTTTACGAAATACATGATATTCAAGGGGAAATCGTATATTTATATTATCCTTTTAGCAATATATTCGTTATTGAGAGAGTAACTGGTCACGACCTGTCAGACTTACTAGAAACATATAGGAATCAAAAGTATAGAACCAGAGATACACGTCAGTGTTATGTATAACCCGTGTTATGTACCAAGTCCTAATTTACTTTAACCTATAAGATTTTTGTTTTACTTATGAGATGCTTAAACCGCAAGCAAGGTAAAAAATGTGAGTAAAACCTACTTTATACTTGACTGTTTTAACAAAACGTGTCAGTACGTTTCTTGTTATATTCTAGTGGTAGTTTTAACCGTTGGAGAAACAAAAATAGAAAACATGATTTTTGTTATATGCTCCTGGAGAGTAGTTGATATCCCATAGAATCGTAGGTTTTCAAAAACATGTTTTTGAAAACCTACGATTCTATGGGATATCAACTACTAGCGATAAATTTTGATCGAGACCCAGCTTTATAAATTTAGCATAAATAAAGTAACAAGTTAAAATTTTGGACGAACTGCAATAAAACGTAAAAGTACATATCACAGCACTCTTCATTTTATTTTATATAGTAATCATTAGAATAGTTAAACAATATAATATATAAAAAAAAACACCATTACCGATTGTAGATTCAGATCTTTTTTAAAGAATACCCTCTTATCCTTCTCGTATATGAAAGCATTTCATTTGTTACTCTCTATTAAATTGGGTACTTGGGGATTCATAGAACCTTGGTTAAAAATTCCATTCACAACACTGAACTATCTTTCCTAAAAAACTTTTATAGTATGTTTAATGAAAACAGGTGTTGCTTAGTTCGCTTCGATATTTTATTTATTTGTCAGATTTATCGATCGTTTAAATCAAACGTAAGAGCAAAAACTTACCATATTGAATAATTTACAGAAATTCGATTCTCAAATTATTAGATTTTTAAAAAACACTTAAGTTATTGTATGAAATTCTGATGATGCATTTCCTTCAAAAATGACATTACATTTTTTCCGGAAATGCTTGTTTGTAGATAATAATAGTTCTGCTGAACATTAATAAATAAACAACTAAGTGCATTGCATAATAAGATTGAATGTACCTTTAGTGGGGGCATAACAATTGTCTAAAATATTTTGTGTATTAAGTATTCATACATCATTATATTTATCTTTTGTTGTTATATATACTACCACAATTGCAAGTTTAATAATTCACCGGAACAGATGTCCTTTCTGCTCCGTAATACAACAAACAATAGACAATGTTGCCAAGTTGTCAATTGCTGGGCAGAATAATCACATACAAATTACATATAAACCATTATTTCTGTATCAGGATGCTCATACACAAGTATAACCCCAAAATTAGAAATCATAGTGACAAATCACTTCCAGATATAAGGCAGCCTTCTTGTAACCTTTTATTCAGTTCTGAGCACTTTAATTTTTTCCGCTTTTTCTCCGTTTCCATTATTACAGTCGCAATTTTGAAATTTTGAAAACCAAAAACCAAATTCCTACAGAACAATGCAGAAAGAGAACTTAAATCTAAGTGTTTTTACGTTTCTCTTTTCTTTTGTTTTGTTGCAACAGGTGCCAATTTGAATCACATCTTCCTATGAATTTCGGTCAAAATCAAACCAGTTTTCCCTGAGAAAATGGTCGGACAAATTGTTGGCGGAAAGACAAGAAGATCAATAAAAATAAAATGATTTACAACAGGAACCATAGCAGATGTCGCCCTAGCAATCATTTTGATGAATTCACCTTGTTCGCTGTATCGAGTTCTACCTAGAAATTAGTCATATTAAAATTGGATTAAAGGAAAATTGAATAGGAAAAATGAAAGGATATGGAGTGAATGTACATGTGACAAAAATGCACACGATACATAGAAAATGAAGTATTTTCGGCAATCTTGGATATGTAAGTTATTTTGAATTTATATTTCCATTGCATCTTTTTGCAGAGTAAAATAAAAATTATTCTAAATCAGCTAAGTTTGAATTTTTTACGCAGAAAGTTTTGTCTTCTAAATATATTGTTATCCCATGGAGTGTGGCATTCCGAAAAAAGATCTCCACACTCCAAATTCTGTGCATTTGCCAGTTTCCATATCATTACATTACTACCCCGCGTCGATTAGGTGTCTTAACCGTGCAAAGCATCTTTAGTTCCTCGTGATTTGTAGAGTTTGTATATATGCTTGATGATAATCGTTTTAACTATAACATTTATGGTCAGAACACAGGGAGTATTAAAGGAAATGTATATACATATTGTCTTTAATGATGTAGGGTTTTGGCAATCAATGTATAAATCCCGATCATCAATCACACAATGCCAGAGACATAAACTGCTGGAGCACACAATATCACAGACATAAACTGCTAGATAACACAATACCAGCGACATAAACTGCTAGTTCACACAATACCAGCGACATAAACTGCTAGTTCACACAATGTCAAACAAAATTAATATCAACTACTAGATAACACAATTTCAGACGTGTGTGCCTTACACATTTCCAGAAACTGGTAGATCACATCACGCAATGTAAGACGAGCAAGCCTTACTCATTACTTTAAACTGCTAGACTGTGCAACAGCGGACTATCGGGTTTTATTCATTGATTGCCAAAGAACCCTATATCATTAAAGACAAAGGGTATATACATTTCCTTTATATGCTAGAAAGTTATGAAGGATGAACAGTCAATGAACATGGGAGAATAATACTCCCTGTGTTCTGACCATAAACGTAGTAGTAAAAGCGAATATCATCAAGCATATATATATATACTCTACAAGTCAAAGAGGTAAAAATTACAATTATATAATGACATGAATTATATGAACGAACAAGAACAATCAAGATATGCTAAATGTATGATATGCCACAAAATTGCCGAACCATTGCAGACAATCGTGGGAAATCCACATCATATTGAGTATAGAGACCCTTTCTGTATTTTTTTTCGAAATGCCATACTCAATAGGATTACGATGTATGTAAAAGGCAATATTTTCTCTTTTCCGTTGGAATAAAAACTTTTTTTTTCTTGTTCTTTTTGCTTTTGTTCTCTTGAATTTCATTACTTACTCTCGTCCTGATATAGCTGAAATAGTGGTCATGGGACGTAAATCTGTAATTCATCAATCAGTTGTAACAGTTATGTAATTTCCACAGAATAAAATTCAAATCAAATTTAATAATGCTAAGATTACAATTCTAGAAAATTTATGACAACCAATTTACAACAGGAAAATTATAAGTTTTGGATAAGGTCTGTCGACTTTAACTTTAACCATAGATAGCTGAAATCTCATTTCAGTCTCGGTGTTTAGACTTTGCTGTCAGGCATTTTATTTATTGTAAACAATGTTTTATTCAATAAACAGAAAAGTATAAATAATTACACACAACACAACACTTAAAAAGAATTCAATAACAAGCTAGAAGTTTTATTAGTCTTTCTCCTACAATATAAACACATTCAACTAACAATTAAAACAATTATCAATTTATATTTAACATCACGTGATTAGTTTCCGTGCATTACATGCAGTTTTGAAAGTGAGCGTGAACGATGTTCATGTGATTATATGTTTTAGAATTTTGTTTCCGATATTTTGATAAATTAATGTGAAATACTTTGTATGAGTACAATGCACACAAATTATCATTGTTATACAAAAATATATCATTTTTAGCTCACTTGGCTATGCCAGGGTAAATTTTTGCCATCACTTCGTCCGTCCGTCCGTCCGTCCGTCGTCCGTCGTAAACTTTTTTTCAAAAATCTTCTCCTCTGAAACTACTGGGCCAATTTAAACCAAACTTAGCCTGGATCATCACCAGGGTATGTAGTTTCAAAATTGTATCCGAGGACTCTGAAAACTAACCAACATGGCTGCTGTTACTAAAAATAGAACATAGGGGTAAATTGCTGTTTTTGGCAAATAAATCAAAAACCGTTGCAGATATCAAAAATCTGACAAGGGGTACAATTTTTCGGAATATCTATCTGCTCTGCAATGTTGAAGAAAATCGGAAAACCCGTCTGAGAGTTATAGCCCTTTTTCCGTAAATTTTTCAAAATTTGTTCATTTTTTATTTTTTATTTCAAAAACTGTAACAGATAGAGGTGAAGTGTAAATTAGAAAAATGTTCAGCATATCAAGATCTACATAATTTGAAATTTTGAAGAAAATCCAAAGGCCTGTGTATGATTTATTGGCCGTTTTTCACCATTTTTTCTCCCAATGCCATATGGTATATTGGTTATTTCCCTATAAATTCTGTGTTCAAATCTTCTTTGGTTAACTTATCTCTTTTAAGCTTTAGAGAAATTCCTTGCTATCACTTCATGAAGAAAATTATTTCTTCCATAATTAAGAGCAAAAACAGTGTTTTTGTGCAAATTTCTACAATTTTTTGCAAAAATACTTTCTTAATCTTTACCTTATTTCATGTCATTATGATTTTCCTATATAAATATATTGTGTCTTACAGGGATATTAGTGTTTAATCACTATAACCTCTGCTGACATGAATGTTGAAGTAGTTTTTCAGCTTCATAGACTGTTTAATGTTAACATTTTATTAAATAAAGCCTTAAATGAGCCTTGAAAACCTCTGAATAGATTTGAACAGAACTGGGCATTAATGATACTTATGAGGTGCTGACTATAATATATATATATATATGTAATGTGACTTTTATGCCTAAATGTCATCCAACATGGCAATCTGCAGGGAACTTAATTTATTACTCCACTGTATGGAAAGAGCATGCAAAGAATTTTTTTTTATCTGAAACAACTTGGCTTGTCACAATGTATCTTAGATGGTCCCCTTCAAAACAGATGTCCTTCATGACTGCACCTTATGCAAATTGGCTACCAATGGGAAACATAGTTTAATATACGAGTACATTCAAAGATCTTCTTCTTTTAAACCATTTGGCCAGTTGGAAATAAACTCTGGCACTTTTAAACTTAATTTTCTTTAAAATTGTGTCTTGCAGATCCATCTCTTATCCAAGATGGTATGCAACAGGGAAAATATTTAATTAAAGTTGAATCATATAACATAAATGTTTATTTACAAAGTTTGAAAATGAGACCCTTTAACATATAAGTTTATTTGAAGTTATGTATTAGCCATGGTCCAGGTGAGCGATACAGGCTCTTGAGAGCCTCTTGTTTCTTTCATAACTGCTGAATTAAAAACAATGCATAGATGCAGTTTAGCGGCGAGCACCCCTTGACCCATCTTTCAAATTACGTATTGTCTTTTTCTCTCCTTTCAGGATTGTGGTCATGGAGTTATTAGTCTACCTGAAATGGGTTTTATTCGTATGTTTTATACTGAAGGGAAACGGGACAGATAAAAGGGAGGTTTGGGAACCCATAAACCGGTTTAACCCTACCACTGGCTTTTGTTAGTGCTGGTGCGAAGACCGGCTGTCCCGAGTTCCTATTACTGTCTACGTTATACGTGTTTTTCTTGTGTAGTTCCCTGATAGATTGTGACATGTAACTATAATTTTCAGCCATAGTAGGTCTTTCCTGTTATCCACTTTTTTACGCAGAGATTGTAATGCGTCAGAATTCACGTGGTACTTATTCGGTTTTTGATTTTTGAAAGCAATTTCTTGTCGAAGTTTTTAAAATCAAAATACCATCCAAGTCTAATAAATGCTTTCAGTTTCTGATTGATAATTTCTGAATAATTTAACATGTCGAAATTTATAACGACCAGTTCTGTAGTAGATTCTGTCATAAACTCATTATAAATATATTGCCATTCAGTAATTTGGAATTTGTTTTGTTCATAGTCCTTACTTAGTACAATTATAAATGAATAACTTCTTTCTACATTTATCCCGATTTGCTCCATTTCTACTCCCCCTGGAGTGAAATCCCGTGGTGGTAAGCAAACTGAAATTCCTTTATTTTCAAGATATCGACAAAGGCTGTTGATTGTCCATTTTGTGACGTCATAATTATCAACACAGAACGACATGTATACGTCATACGAAGTTGGCTTATTTTTTATCATGTGTGGATTGCAATACCTTTTGCATAATCGCATCAAAAAATGAATCTCATGGCGGAAATTATAATAAATAAAATAACTTGTTAGAACAATACATGCACATATGCCGAGTAATGTTCCATGTAAATATGACTTTTTAATCCTACATTCGTCCTTTTGAAACAACAAGGAAATGTCGATGACACTGTTTCCTTTCGAACATCTTATGATGTTTTTGGAGTAGAAAGACGTTTGAATGATTGGACGATCAATCCATGTTTGAATCCACCTAAAAGCACAGTCGCACTTCCCTAGAAAGAGTTCTCCTAGTAATATGTTTTGTGGATTTCTCTGTTGAATGGCTCTATCTAAAGTTTTGATATGATTATGTCTGAGATCAATATAATCCAAAGACTGAATACTATATATTGAAGTGTCTATGTAGATAATTTGGTTATGAGATAAATCAAGTATTTTTGTCCTATTCAAATATTCATGAAATAAAAGTTTTCGAATATTATTATGGCTTAAATCAATGTCAAGATTATCAAAATCTGGAAATACATGTGCCATTCTAGTATAGTTACTTCTAGAGCAATTTATAACAGTTCTATTTTGTGATGGTTGCTGGAAACAGTTACACATAAAAGGACATTTTGAACTCATATTTATTTTACAGATAAAGAAATCTAGAAGAGACTCGTTTTTTCTTAAATCTGTTAGCGTACTTCTTAAACCGCTTGGATATGTGCATGAGAAATCGATTCCCTGGAAATATTTTGAAGGTCTAATTGTAATTTTCACAACATCAAATAATTCACAATCACATATGAATGGATTCCCTGTAGCTAGAGGAAAATAGTGCCAAGCCAATTTTAAGCCCTTTTGAAAAGATTTTAATCCAATTTGTTTGAGATCAGGAATTGCACTAAATTTATTGTTCCGTACATCGATGACGCCTCCACCTCTAACATTCTCGTTGTAAGAGTGTGTCAGATTCAATTTATTAGTAACCTTACTAAGAGAATTTGACGAAAGATATATGTAAACAAACTGGTATCCTAATATAACATTTGACATGTCAATTTCTGTTAATTTATTACCAGTAAGGTTAATAAACATCAAGCTACCAGGACGGTATCCAAATGTTCCTGGATCGATTGTAGAAATCAAATTGAAAGACAAATCCAGAACTCTTAAATTAAAAAGGCGGCAAAATGAATTGGACCGAATAATTTTAATAAAGTTATATGAAAGGTTTAATGTATCACGTTCCTGAAAGCAGCTAACATTTGGCAATTTTGTAATATTATTACCAGGTAATTGTATATTAACAATATAAGGGAAGGCACATAAACTTGTTGGAAAATATAAAACTTGCTTGAATGAATGATTCAAATAATATACCAACGGTTGATCTTGATACAATAAGTGTCTTGTTTTATTTAGATTTATTATAGTTGAACCAACAATAGACAGGTAATGTACAAATTTTCTGTTTGCTGGGAAAACCCAATATGGCAATGAAGTGAAATAGCAACACAATTCTCTGGGATTTGGTTGAAACGCAGGGATGCCGCTCATCGATGGAATTCCAGTTTGGCAGTAATCTGCACTGTATAAGTTTTGGCTAAAAACATCTGCATTTGTCCATTTAAAATATCCAGGTATTAATCTGTTATGCCATTTTCCTTCCAATTTATATATCATGAATACACATAGTAAATAGAAAAAATAGTGATCTGCCTTCTGAAAAAGAAATATCAACAAAAACAATGAGTTTATCGAAGGTAAAAAAAAATTATCAAGGGAAATGGAATCATGAAATATAGTGTCCATTAACTCTAGGGCCTATGAAGTTTCTAACTTTAACTAAGTTGTTATTTAAATTTTGATTGATTAATAGTTGTTTCGTGCATAACGGGTTATTTTCGGGCTGCAAAAATTCGCTTTTTATTCTGCAACGAAGATTTTTATTTCAGCGGTCATTGTTTTGGGGATTGGAAGATTGTGAGACGAACAATAAGACGTTTGCAAGTCTTTTTTAACCTTCCAAATATAGCAGAAATTTTGAACTTAGCGAATAAAAGTGACAACAAAAGACCGAATCGATCAAAGGGAGAGACCAGTAAGGAAAATTCGTATAACATCCGAAAGAATCAGGGAAACAACCCAACACAGAACATTTTTCGCAAGCCGTCATATTCCTGGCTGGGAACGGGTATTTTATAAATAAAATAGCCACTCTACGGTACTACAAATGCTTTAATTATTCGGAACTAATCGTTTGATAAAGTCTGATTTTGAGGGTCATTGTAATCACTTGGCATTCTTTGTCAGATACCTTCCTTTTTCATTTCGACGTTCTCCGTAACATTTTGAGAACATTTAACAAGATATCATAGAAACGATATTTGAAATTACTCCTTTTGAGTCGATATGATAGGAAGTTTTATGCTTTGAAATATTTAAAAAGCTGGTATGAACTTCAACAAACATGACAGGAGAAGGGTGTTTATTTTTAAAAATGTTGATTTCATTTCAATTTTATTTATTAAGATGGTTGCCAGTATTAAATTTAGTTAAACATAAAACATAAGTAAAAACATAAAACATAGTTTAATTTTCTTATTCTAAACTTAGTTGGAATCCATGACAGGAATGTTGCATGTAAGATGAATTTAAATAACAATTCACTAACTATTTCAGTTCATTATTATAAAAATGTCTAGGCTTGTTAAATTCTTTTTTGATAAATTTTCTTGCTATAAATGATAACAGGTTATTTCAATATGTTTTGTTTTATTAAAATTTAAACAAAACAGGTTTAAATTTATATTAAATCAACTTTGATATTTTTGGTCAGTCTGCACGGAAAAATCTTTAAATATGTGTGAGGGAAGGTAGTGACAACTAATAGATGTTCGATGGTCATGGTTTAGTATTTTTGTCAGATTTTCGGATTTCTCTGGCCTTATCTTTTTGCAAGCATTATAATTGTTTGTCCAGTAACCACGTAATTCGTTTTCAGAATTTAAGAACCACACTGATCAAACAGGAAGTACACTGAGACTGATGTAATCAAAATGATAGAATTTTTGATCGACAATATTTTTGTCGAATTCGGAGGTCGTGTTTTCCAACAGACAACAGGAATTCCTATGGGATCTAACTGCGCGCCACTTTTAGCTGACCTTATCCTGTACTCGTACGAGGCCAAGTTTTTACAACAGCTTACACAAAGAAAACAAAAACATTTAGCCCGGTTCTTTGATTTCAGCCTCCGCTACATAGACGATTTACTTTCTCTTAATAATCCTAAATTTAATGAGTATTTACATCAGATCTATCAATTACATTTACATTTAGATCATTTTGGTTATTTGTTCTCTATCAGTTCTTACACATCTTTGAATTATGGTCTTCCAAACGTTAAGATTTTATCTGCACTGAAGAGACATAAGTTGTCGAAATGCGCATATGCAGAAATTAAATTCACAGAAACTTCGGTATTTAGTAATCTATCCCAATGAGCTTGAAATTAAAGAAACAACTGATACATTTACTTCAGCTTCGTACCTAGATCTTTCATTGTATATTGACGAAGATTGACGTTTGAAATATAAGCTATATTACAAGCGTGATGATTTTAATTTCCCAACTTTCCCTTTCTTAGCAGCAATATACCTACCTCTCCAGCCTTTGGAGTGTACATTTCACAGTTGATTCGTTACTGTCGAGCGTGTGGTTTGTACAGTGATTTTTT